>OX596202.1:1640153-1678434 GCA_951394215.1 Glyphodes perspectalis
GTATCGAACCCACAACTCTTGGCGCATGGGGCAGGGTCACTGCCAAATGCGCCATCGAGTTTGTCATATATACAAAGTTTAAGATATTGAGGAGACATGAGGGATGTTGACCTCAAATCACTTTTCTCAGATACTGCCTTTGGATACAACATGGTCACCTAGGAGCGGCGTAACTAGGTGGCCCCCACCGGGGATCTCCCTAAGCTCTGGCATTAAAATCGAATGCATTTAACAAGGATCTTAATCTTACCTTTAGACTGGACCGTTGGTCGAGTGGTTAGTGACCTAGAAACCAAGGATCCCGGGTTCGAATCCCGCTAGGTGCTCCTAGCGGGATTCGAACCTGCTTCGTGTGATGAACGTGGAAATTTGTACTCGATACGTTGATGTTTATAAACGTATTTTAGTATGTCTATCCGTTCACCTCATATCCATAGCACAAACATAAGCCTAAATTGCTGTGTCAGTCTGGAGAATTTATTATTTATTTATTAAATCGATGAAATTTTGTCCGGCCACAAACTAAGTAGTTACGCCACTGTTTTTTATCTAATCTATAGACCCGAGAGCTTAATCAGAAGTTCCTCTCAGTCGCTGGTGGCCCTTAACCTGCGGCCCTGGCGGAGGGCTCACCTGGCGGGGCGCGGGTATCACTTGCAGCACGAGGAGGCGCGCGGCTGGTCGCCGTCCGCCAGCCGCCGGCCGCCCGCCGCGCCGCCGCGCCGCCGCGCTCTCGCTCTTTGGTAACTTGTTCGCTGAAACACACCACCACGGCCATTAGCTACCCATTTTTAGGGTTATTCCCGTTCGTCCCACCAGTAGGAAGAAGATATAGATATAAATGTGACTTAAAGTGCAAACTTAACCACAATCTAGTACAGTCAGAATTTTAATCGTAACACATTACTAAACAATTTCACGAATTATCCTCCATATTGGTGCAAATAAACACATTATCTTTTTATCTAAGAAACCGGGTGAGTCACCCATTAAGTACGGCGAACCATTAGCTCCGAGCAAAGAGAGTAAACAACCACCACTCTCGTATCGCCGCCGGACAGTCGCGGAACACATCGGTGACGCCGTTATCTTATCAGAGAACATTTTGCATACTACGTCTGCTATAGAAAGTCGGGCCGGCATTCACGACGGTCACCTGGTGGCGATTATAAATACACTAGCTGTTCCCACGTCTGCGCTCGTGTGGGTTAAGATCTGTTACACGGACGTTATCATGAGTCTTGTGGAACTCCTCAGAGTATTTCTTCTCAGATAATCTTTCCTCTTTTTATTACACATGATATGATGGGCACTCGCAATAATTAAGGCCGTAAAATCCAGGGGCATGGTCTAAGCAAAACCTCCTCCTTCAATTTTCGTAATGGCATTGGACATATAGGCACATGAGGAAAGTTTAAATAATGCTCCTCCTTCAACTTCTAAAGCGATCGCTCAGATGCGACTCGCATCAATCGTAATGCCAAAACCTAAGTGTCGTACTCACCGATAGCTAGGAATATGTCGTTGACGTTCATGGCGGTCTTGGCGCTGGTCTCCATGAAGAGCAGCCCGTTTTCGTCGGCGTAGGCTTGCGCTTCCTCGAACTCGACCATGCGCTTGGCGGCCAGGTCGCTCTTGTTGCCCGCGAGCGCGATCACGATCGACGGCGACGCCTGCCGCTGCAGCTCCTTCACCCAGTTCTTCGCGCGGCCGAATGTGTCCTGGTGGACAAACAGACAGAAAAACTATAGTAGTAGTCCCCGAAGGAGTAGGCAGAGTCAAAGGGGCAGCAAGCCCTTTTAACCACATCCAGCTAAAAAAAAAACTGGGCTAAGTTAGATGGAAAATTGTGAAAAAGTAGTGAAAAATGGCTAGGTCGTCGTCTACAAAATCACATACCCAAAACCCAATACACTATTAGTCACTTTTTATGACATGGCTAGACAAGGAACACAATTGACACATTCTTTGTAAGTCCCAGACCAACATGGGCCAAGACTGGTCAACCCATATATTAACCGTTTGAAACCGTTTTTTTTTTATGCAAGATTCAGTCTACAAAGTCACCAGGTTAACCTTCACCCAGTTCTTCGTAAACCCGTATGTGCCTTGCTTGATGTTAGCCAAACGGAGGCATTCGCTTAAAAACTGGATAGCTTCTGTAGAATTTAGTCTACAAACTAAAGTTTAATAGTTAACTGGTTTATGCTTCGCGCATGGAATTCGGTCCTTTACTGAGTCGTTATCATGCGTCAGCGGAATCAATAAATCAGACCTTTTTTACCCGAATAAAAATGTGTCGATTTAGATAATAAGCTATCTACGTGCCAATTCATTACGGCGTTTTTGAACATCAAAAAGACAAACTTATAAACATCTAAACCTCATATTTTGATAGAAACCTCCACTGCAATTACTTACATGGTGGATCCTACTAATATTATAAACGCGAAAGTTTGTGAGGATGTATGGATGCTTGTTACTCTTCCATGCAAAAACTACTGAGTGGATTTTAATGAAACTTTACAATAATATAGCTTATACATCAGAATAACACATAGGCTATAATTATAAAGATATTGTAATTACCCACACCCACGGGAACGGGAACTATTAGTATTTTCATATTTATCAAGGAACGTATCATAGTAAAAAGCGTATTTATGTAAGTATCGACGCTATGGTTACCAAATGTTATAGCATTGCATAATGACGCTCCACAAATGTAACTGCGGCAATGGATGCGTCAAGGACTGCCAGACCTGAACCTAAGATAATAAAGGAGGGGAACAACATAGGGGGATATTTACACATACATAACGCCCATAATCCCCGAAGGAGTAGGCAGAATCAAAGGGTCAGCAGGCCCCTTTAACCACATTCAGCCAATATTTACACCAGAAAACCAGCAAAATAGTAAATCTACCAGCACAGGAAACTCTCATGAGAACCGCTGTCTTTTCCTGAACGACGTTTCGTAACAAGTGACGCATTCAGTCGTGTTACACGACTTTCAGATAAAAGGATTAATATGGACATGAACAGCCGTAAATTTCAAGTATTACAAATATATACTTGAATATTAACACCCAGACACAAAACAAACACAAATATTCATCATACGAATGTTTGTCCTGGGTGGGGATCGAACCCACAACTCTTAATCGCACGGGGCAGGATCACTACCGAATGAGCCATCGAGCCAATCTTAAAAGAACGAATAGCAGGTACGTAAAAAAACCGCTTTCACTACACGACACATTTATTTCAGACAAGGAAGATCCTTTGTGGAAGCATGAGTCAGCATTTCACAGAGCCCAGTGTTCGTTTAATCGCTGGCATTATGACAAGGAACTGTGAAAACAGTCGGTGCATATTTCATTCATATTTATTGGCGTTTTGGCGCAGGAGTAATGTTATCGTTCGAAACGAAGTTGTACGTTTGCTTCGAAAGCGCTGTCGTAACTAGGGTTGCCAACCGTACTTTATTATAAAGTATTATACGTTATTTTGGGCAATTGTACTCCATACTATATGAAGGAAATAAAGTACGCGAAAATACTTTATTTCGCATGATTTTATTACTCTGGTATACAGTTTGAGTACACTTATTATACAAAAAAAGTTGTTGGTTTTGATTGTTAGAATATTTATGAATAATTGAACGACAGTTACTGGGGTTGATTAGCGATGATAATTACCTGTTAAAAGTTGCTAAAAGTAATGCAAAAATTATTTTTAAGCAAAACGACAAAGTAAAATATATCATGCTTTATTTAGACAGTATGTACTTTTTTTTCCTACCTTAAATAGCCAATATACTTTATTTGCCCAAAAAAAAGTTGGCAACCCTAGTCGTAACTAAGACACGTCAATGAATTGATCTTAAGCATTCCTGCAAAGATTTAGCGAAGTTCATTTTTACATGCTTAGAAAATATAGCTAATATTTATATTTACGCGTTATAAAGAATACCATTAGAAGTTAAACAGCCCAAACAAATGCCATGGATCAAACATTTAGGGAAAGACTATTTGTAGAACACCCAACATAACGGGGTATATTTGGCATGGATGTAAACAGACTATAGTTGTAGTATTAAGGTCAGTTTTTTAATAACGACTTACACTGACATTATAAAGAGAAATACTTGATTGTAAACTATATACGCTGAAACTAACTGGACCGGTTTCAATATTCACGATAAGCCGCGGGGAGAAGCTAGTTTTAAATAAAATCAACTTGAGTCCGAAGCTAAGCGCGTAAAGATGAGTTAGAAACAGGGTAGTGGATTGAGTGGATATTTAATTTAGGAAAAAGGTTACCCACTATTGTACAGTAATGTTGTAAATATTTAATATTAATTTTGCAAAATGGTTAAGGTATCATAATAATTATGTATGATAGTACATAGTTCAAAGTATGTAAGATTGTCATACTAATATTATAAAGAGGAAAGATTTAATTATTTGTTTGTTTGTATTGAATAGGCTCCGAAACTACTGGACCGATTTGAAAAATTCTTTAACCAAAACAGCTTTTTTTATCAGCGAGTAATATAGGCTATATCTTATCCTCGTAGTCCTACAGGAACGGGAATTACGCGGTTGAAATATTGTATAAAACCGTGCTTTTTAAAGGACAGCAAAATATTAAATCGGCCTTTTTTAATATGTCTAATCGTAAGGGCTTGATGGCATATTTATTGGTTATCATCATATCATCATATCATCATCACAGAGTAGTTTCCACGTAATTTAGTACAGGAGTCGCCGGTTTATACCTCCTTAAATACAGAATCCTACGTCGCCAAACGCACTGTCTTGTACTTTTACGACAGTCGGTACGAAATGAGTGCTGCATTCCTCTGTGCGCGCGTACGCGTCGAAATTTGTTGAATGAACGAACTGTCACCTAGTTCATTGACTAGCGCGCGCCGAGGTTATTATTAGTGCGATAGCGGTTATCTGCGTCTGCGCCTGTCTGTGTCCGGTCTCGGTCTTGCCGGACCGCCGACCGGTCCGCGGGGATGCAAAGCAAGGATAGCGATTTTATAATGAAATGAATATCGATCTTCGCGTCGCGCCGGAGGCTGTAGAATCGATTAACAAAAACATTTGATTGCGTATCGTAACGATCGATTTTTTATAATAACTGAACGTAAATTCGGTACAAAAATGGCCGATATCGATTCATCTCTGTAAGATCATCTTTAGTATGGTCAGAAACAGATGTACCTGAACACGTGTTTTTAAATAAAACCGTTTTTTTAATGTGAAAAGTGTTAAACTCAAAATATATTTATTTACGTAGGCCTCAAAAAAGTTTAAGTCACTTTGTAAGTCGTCAAGTAATAGGTACAAAGTAGAACAATTTGAATCTCCCACCGGTTCGGAATTCTACCGAGAAGAAACCGGGAAGAAATTCGGTAGTTACTCTTTTCAATGCCAAATTGAATATAAAATTTAAATTTTACAGATTATATTAATATTTATACCAAGTCATAGAGTTTATGTTTGTTGAAGATTCAGGCTAGTTTTATTACAAGTAAAAGGTAAACCTGAGCAGACCAGCCTCTGAAGGTGGCACTTGTTAAATCGTCTACTTATCGATACATTTGCTCTAAAACAAAACTTGCAGACCAAAAGTATCGATTAATCGATGTAAATACGCTATGCCTATAGAGACCCGCCCACTGGGACCCGCGTTACCCGGGATGCGCCGATACGCGGTCTGCAGATCGCGCAGATAACAGCATTCCACAGATAACACACGCTATACCATTTCACACTGTATGGCGCGGGAGTCACGTGTCATTTCGCTTTGACAGAAAACTAAAATACTTGCTCAAATCGTCATGTTTTATTTCGGTTCAAAATATTTACACACGTTCTTATACTCTCAGCATGTGACTTGCGCTTGAAGCCTGGCAGTTAAAACATACAACTTGACTAGATTAATAAACATTTGTTTTTGCATTATGCAAATTACTTTAGACAGAACTTTCCAGACTATACGTAAAAAACTGGAAGTACGCACAGTGATGAAATGTTTCGAGAGACGCCCCCATATAGAAGGCGTGGATAAGCACTTATGACGTCATACAGGGAATACCCTAGTTCACAAATCAGTTTGGGAATAATAGCTCGTTAGCATACTCAAGCCCCTATTCAGGAATATAATATTCGCATGAATAGACAGTTGATTGAATATGTTAGGTTCCAAATCTACCATAAATTTTAAGTATAATTTAAAAATCGTCCTCAGAGAAGAACCATATTTACAAAGATAGGATCATACAACAATAAGGGTTTTTTGAATTAAAACATCCAACAGATGGCGTCACTGTAACTTGCGGTCTTGTCACACTCCTCATTGGTTAGTTGTCAGACCAAACTGACATGCTGTCAACAAGGAGCCAATAGGGACAGTGATATGACCACGAGACTCCCTCGTGCCATCTGGCGGCTTTTGTATTTTAAAACCCTCATTGCTTCAGTGTTATGAACAGAGGCTTAATACAGGATCAGTGTCAAATCGTACCTCTAATGGATGACCCATTAGAGACCCATTAGCTGTAGTGAGAAAAACGACCGATCTCTCAGTATATGTGCGCGTTTCAACCAACCCCAGTGTCCATCTGGCCCGGCGCCGGCGGCGCCGCGCCGGCTCCAGCCGCCCTTGAACTCGCGAAGACCCACGCGTGCCAGTAATACGTTAGTCGATAACTCGCGCGGCCGGGACGAAAATATCAATAAACAATCACAGGTGTACTGACGGGAGGCGACAAGTTGCGAAACTGTGACGTAGCCTACTTGGACATTATATCCCAGGCTGGGTTTGGGCCTAAGAAGCACGGTAAGGTAAAAATTATATCATGTTAAGGTCAGTCGATAACTCTGACAGGTCAGAGCATCTGTGTCGTGATTGTTTGCGTTTCATGAATAGGCAAGGTGACTTAAAATTCTGTTTAGTCCGTCAGTTAGATTATTAAAAATTTTGAACACGTATTTTTTTATTTGTCAAACGCAAAGATACATAATGCATTCAAGTTACGCGTGACGTCACACATTCGTACAATTTTTACTAAATAATGACGTCGTATCGCAAGTCCACACTCCAAACTTTGATGCTCTTTATCTTTGAGATTTTTTGTTAATTTGATAAAGCGAAAAATATGTGTCTAATATTTTTGTATAATCTAACTGACGGACTAAATAGAATTATAGTTTTTTAATGCAGTCATCATCCCTTTTGTCGGCTCCTGACAAATCATGAAACTGTGACGATGCCAACTTAGGCGTTAGGTCCTAGGTCGGCCTGGGACTACATGGCGATGTAAATATTATTACAAGCTTAAGGCTGCGTTTCAGCGCTAGTTAAATGAAGCGGTTCTATTGGCCTCAATACACATAGCCCTCACTAAGCATCCGCGCACATAGAGATGTGCCACCAGAGGGTGGAAGTGCAGCCTACCATTTGCCACTCGGGAAATCTAGACAACGGGAAATCAAGCAATGAGGCCACAGGGTATCAAAAACAGGGCCGGACCGTGAGTTTAGAGGGGCCCTGGGCTAATACTATAGGGAATACCCACCTAATTACTCAAAGTATAAGACTAAGACTTGAAATAAATGAATTGAATAAGTTTGATTAATCGCAGGATTCGCAGGGCTGAAAACCATACGATCTGTTTGATTTAATAAAATTATGGACTTTTTCGCATTATCGATCTATTTTTGACTTTGACTTGACTTAGCTGGGGGCCCCTTGAATCCACGGGGCCCTGGGCTGAAGCCCAAAAAGCCATATGGTAGATCCGGCCCTGATCAAAAATATGTTAAACTTGAGGCACTAAATCTAGTCAATAAGGCAACTAAGCAATAAGGTAACAAGCCATGGCAACAAGGCTACGTGAACGTAAACGCTATACACAAATAAATTCATAAAATTGTTTTTTCATAACCATACAAAAAAAAAAAAACAATTGAATGGAGAACCACCTCCTTTTTTTGAAGTCGGTTAAAAAGAGCGTCTTTATTATCCATTCAGTCATTATTAATGTTCAATTACTTTAGTAACTACTAAGAGATGCCAGTACATAACTTGAGATTAAATTGCAGTCATTAAGTTGGTGATTAGTACGGTGACCTTACAATGTCTTTCGGCTCACAACATCAATGGAAGTTGGCAAAAATTGCGTTTTTATAATTCACAAGGCATTGTTTTAGCTACGAGTTTATAATATTAAACTCATACTAAGCAATACATAAACAATTACATAGTTTTCTGGTGGCGTAAAACTATTATAATATTGTAATGGTCCACATAACATTGCGATTAATCTAAAGTGGCACTTACACCCGCTTTGTTTTATTAATCGGACTCTCTTCGGAACATCTGTTTAAACATGATTCGTATGAAATATATAAGTACTTAAAGTACCATCAATATCAAATATATTTTTCATTTATTACCCAAGAGTTGTAGATTTACAATAATTATATTTCATTAAACAATAATTGACAGTTAATTATCAGAATTATATTTATTTACTCCTTACATTTATAACGTGTACAGTTCAATGACTAACCTAAGGAGTGGAAAGTTATATTACATTACTTATTTCCGCTCGAGAATTCGGTCTATTTGAGAGACAAAATTTTGGCGGAATAAAAAAAAAGTAGCTCATGTCCTTTGAAAGATTGTAAACTTGTAGCGTAACAAATTACATCGCTCACCATCTTTTCGCATTTAAACCACAACTGTGAAAAGGTGGTGGAGTTACTTTCAGATTCATACTATCAGTACCGATCCACACCGACCATAAGAGCAGTAGAATATTGCGCCAGTTTTTGCCTATCACCATCACCCGACTGACAGACGGACGTGGCAACAGTCTCTCTGTATTATAATATGTGGTGGCTGTAGTTATTTATTTGTACTAACAAATGCAAACATAGCATCGCGCTCATACACTCCTAAGGGGTAGGCAGAGTCAAAGGGGCAGCAGACCCCTTTAACCACATACAGTCAAAAATAAAACTGGCCTGAGTTAGATGGAAAATTGTGAAAAAATAGTGACAAGTGGCTAGCTCGTCGCCTACGCAATCACATACCCAAAATTCCATATACCATTGGTCGCTTTTTACAACATGCTAGGCAAGAAACACATTTTTTATTTGTTTTCTATCGATTCTGATCGTTATCAGGTGGTGGTGGCGAGTCCCGGTATTGCCACGCGTCACTCATTTACATCTCAAGTGTTAGCCCCTTAAGAGGTGACGCTAAGCACTACGGGGCACGCAGACTGTGTCAGACGGTGCTCATTAAACATCAAAGTGGAATGGCGAACACTACAACATATCCATGTAATTCTTTATAATAATGTCCTCCTAATCGATATCGGTTACGAATCTCAACGAGGATTAGCCATCTGAGCAGGAGATATTATAGTGCACAAGTGTGTGCGCAAACACAGGTGCACTCTCTATTCCTTCACTCTCACAGTCCGGTGAGACGGCAATCCGACATGACCGGAGAGAGGTCAGGCGCAGGACCAACGGCTTAACGTGCTTTCCGAGGCACGGGGGTGATTATACCGCCA
This sequence comes from Glyphodes perspectalis, assembly GCA_951394215.1. Classification (NCBI taxonomy): domain Eukaryota; kingdom Metazoa; phylum Arthropoda; class Insecta; order Lepidoptera; family Crambidae; genus Glyphodes; species Glyphodes perspectalis. The sequence continues at coordinate 1,649,761 of OX596202.1, forward strand.
ACTTCCTGACTCCGGACTGTTACTGAGTAATTTCAATATTAAAATAACCAGCCACAAATTCTTGGTCCTACCCGGGATTAATTCTTTACAGTCGTAATGGTAACCATAGTCCAAGGAGCCTAATTTTGTTTTTAATTAACGTTCTTTGTTATGAATTAATACACAGTACAGACAAGGTTTCTGTGAGTGATTGAAACGAAACTTTTTTTTTAAACTCACATTCTATTCCTTAGCGCCGTGTGACCTGTATGGCATTGGTGGAGCATTTAATTATGCAACAATTAACCATATAAGTCACAATTAATTTAGACATTACTCCATCACACACGTAACATACGTTGTTACTGCGGTATCCAAGGCCAATTCGGATCCCATGGTACCGCCACTCAGCGATGGAATAATGCCGAGTGGTTACCACGTCCGCTTTAATCTTGTAACCATCATATTTACTCCATCGCTAAATGAGTAAAGGCTGATTTTACAACAGTCAGATAAAAGATAACAATCGAATAAATTACAATAGGCAAGTTGACTCAAAAAAAATAATTAGTCCATTATAGAGATTACAAAAAAATATTGCTCACGTATTTTTTCTTTTGTTCAGCAAACCAAAAATTACGAAGATACAGCGCGTTAAAGGTGCGCGTGACGTCACTTGTTCTGTAGAATTTTAGGAACAAGTGATGTAAAAGCGCCCCACTCCAGATCTTTGAAGCGCTGTATCTTTGTTATTTTTGGTTTGCTGAACAAAAGAAAAAATACGTGAGCAATATTTTTTTGTAATCTCTATAATGGACTAATTATTTTTTTGAGTCAACTAGCCTATTCGGATGATTGTAAAATGTCATTGCCTGTTTCCTGAGTCAATTACTCTACGACATCCGCAAATTAGTGACTTTATACCTTATCGGTCGGTTAATTCTTATCTGACTTTTAAAAATTCGGGCCTTTGTCGTCAATATGGCACTTCACTAGCTAACTAAACTTCACGTCATTTCACTAGCGGGGTAGGCATAGAGGCACTTGACAAAACTAATCAATTCAAATACTTATTAGCAGTTGTTAAAACTGAACGTATATAACATTATGTAAAGCAATAAACGTCTACAATATCACGCGCGATTTACAATTCTCAGCTGAATCTATTTCGAGCCTTTAATTAAATCAAAATAAATGTCCGTCTGGTTTACCCATTAGATAACCTGTCTACAAAATAACAAGTCCGAACCTGCTTGGAGCAAATGTCACCATTTTACCAAAAAAATACTAACAAAGTTTTATTTTTGGCTGAATGTGGTTGTAGGGGCTAGTTGCCCCCTTTAAATCTCCCTACCCCTTCGGGGATTACGTGATTCGTTATGATATCAATATGTACTGATTAAAATAATTTAAATAAAAATACGCTACAACAGAAAATCTAAGCCGTATTAGATAAACAAAAATAAATAAAAACCGCACTTTCACACAACAGTAGTAAATATACACGATGTTCATTCATGCTTGACCCATTTACAAACTATAGTAATAGGTAAATAATACCAATGTAACAAGAAAGTGAAGTACAAAAATATCATTGAAAATACAAGGTCCTATAAAAAAATATACGGTCGGCTGAAATGAAAATTGTAAAATCTTGAGTAATAACAATATGTATTATCTTTTAATACAATTTACATTTCCGGCACTAGAACACGTCCGGGATCCCGATTCTGTAATCTATACAATACCGCGCAATACTAGTCAACAGCAGCGCTGGTGAGCCCAGAACAGCCTTGACCTTGCCCGCGAGAGGCGATGGAAACAACGCGAAAATAGTCGCAATTTCACGGCACTTGTTCGCGATCGAGCACGATTCGCGACACGCACCACGATCATCTGACGACTAGTTATGAGAGTAAGGGTGAAGATGAAATGTCAATTTCGTCTTGATTGGTCTGTATAATGTAAAAGGCAGCCGTTATTGACTGACAGATCTATCAACACACAACTCAAACCGTAACGGATTGCGATGAATTTGGCGCGCAGGTAGTTATTATGACGGAAGTATACGCTAAGAAAGGATTTTCCAAAATTAACCCCCACAACGTAAAACGGGGGTATAAAGTTTGTCCTATAGACATCGGGTGCGAAGCCGCGGTAAAAAGCTAGTAGATAATAAAAATAAAAATCCTTTGAACCACGGATTCAGTAAATTGCCTACACATTACTTTATTACTATGCTATATGTATAGGTTGAATGATATGTTAATGGTAAAAGTCATATTTTTTCATATTCACTGTTGATAATTACAGAATGATTACTTCAGAATATGTAGGTATACCCATAAATAGGTAACAGCTGAGTCTAAGAAGAATAAAAATAACTTTCCAGATTTCAGAGCACTGTAAATATCTTAACAAAAAAAAATCAACGATTTTGAGAAAAATCTTTTCAATTTGTTTGTAATCTATATTACATTATTCTACTAACACTATACATGTGATTTTTGTCAATGCGGATAAGCAATCAATTGACCATAATAAAGGGGAAAGCCCCTGAAATAGACCAGGACCAAAGTATAAAGAAAATAATTAATATTTTTGTCTTCAAAATGTATCCAATGATTGTTAATACGGTTGAAACATTTGTTGTTATCAGATAAGGGCAGTATCTTAAGCCCGACAAGCGAGACGTGCGAGTGATAACGAGACTATTATTAAGGCAAATTAAATGTACCTCTGATACTAATTTGAAAAATAACCGAGCCACAATGACGAGTGGCTATTCGACTCCAACAATCATTTGACATTAATTTTATGAGCTGTCAAAATATGTGACGTTACCTTGGTGGTTACACCAAGGCGTAACGCCACATATTATCAATTAAATGTTTTCAAAGCAATTAAAAACAAAATCATTTGCATTAATTTGATGTGATTGTGTAGAAGACGAGCTAGCCACTTGTCACAAATTTTTCACAATTTTACATCCAACCCAGCCAAATTTAATTTTTTGGTCGAATATGGATAGGGGGGTGGCTGCACCTTTGACTCTGCCTACCCTTTTTGCAGATTACGGGCGTGATGATATGTATGTCTGCATGCTAGATCTTTGTAGGTTTTTAGTAAGTTAGTTTTTAAACAATGCATGATTGTTAGTAAATTACACGTAGGTAGGAATAGACAAGATGACTAAAAAAAGTTTAAGTTTAGTCCGTTAGATTATAAAAAAATATTAAACACATATTTTTTTTATTTATTTGTCAAACAAACATTGACGAAGATACAATGCATTCAAGATGCTCGTGACGTCACACATCTGTAAAATTACTTGTGACTTTTTGCTTTTTATCTTTGTGATTTTTGTTAATTTGATGAAGCGAAAAATATGTGTCTAGTATTTTTGTACAATCTAACTGATGGACTAAATAGAATTATAGTTTTTTATTGCAGTCATCATCGCTATTATATTATCCGTGTTTGGTGTCGTCATCTCGATTAGGTATTTGGCACCAAACATTTTAAAGTTATAAAATCACAGATATCGAGTCGATAATACGAGTATAATAAAGTGTCGGAACTAATGGGGAATTTAAAAACATCTCATAGATCTGTCAACGTATTCTCTAGCCGTCAAAGACAAAAGACTGTGCTCTCGCTAATACACAGCTGATCAGTTACAATATGACAATTTTACAAAATTGCTCTTCAGTTGAAGACAATTTTGAAGATGCTAAATTCATTGAGTACTTGCTTCTTCCCGCGGCCTTGCTCGCGTGGTACGCCGATAAAACATAGCATATATGGCGTTCGGTTCTCTCTGCCTACCCCGCTAGGGAAGTGGCGTGAAGTTTAATTAGTTAGTTAGTTATATATGACAACGTTGGAACCAGAGTGGTCCAAGTGGCATTTTGGGAAAAATGGGATTTTCCCATTTCTCAAGGAAAAAAATACTGGGAAGCACTTAGATCAGTGTGGCATGAAAAAATTATGATTTTTCTTTCCGATTATGTAAAAAAGCCCTTTTTGCCAAAAAATGTCACTTCGGTCTCTCTGGTTCTAACGTCGTCTTAGTTATTCGGGTGTACATTATCCTATCGTATGGAAGAAGAAGACATGCTGCGCCGACCCCAGATGAACTGGGAGAAGGGCAAGAGGATGATGATGATGATGAAGTAGTTTTTGCGCGATAGAGTAACAAACATCAACACATCCAAACAAACTTTCGCATTTATAATATTAGTAGGATAGTACGTAGGACTAGTAGAATACTTTTTTTTTATAGACTAATTGTTCTATAATCTGTGTAAGGCTATCAATATTTGATTAAACGTCGACACCACTTACTAATGTTTATATTTATGTTATTTAAGATCTGCTGTATGTATACTCATGAACGCAATAAATTACTTTTCTTTGACTTTTACAATACTGGCTAAATACTTAAAAAAAAATATATTATTCCAAGCGTTTTTTTTTTCTCGCTAATATCACCCATTTGGTGAGCAGTCCATAGTCAAGCTTCGTTCTTTTACCTAAACATCACCGTTGCGATGGTCAGCTGATCGGCGGCGCTAAGCGTTACGTGTCGCGCAAAGGCTCTAAATGTGCTGCAAATACGGGCGACCTTTGTACGCGGTCGCGACGGGGCCGGGCTTGAGCATTACTATTGAATCACTTATATTAATCCTACTAATATTATAAATACGAAAGTTTGTTTGAATGTTTGTTACTCTTTCACGCAAAAACTACTGAAGGGATTTTAATAAAACTTTACAATGATGTAGTTTATACACCCGAATAACATATAGGCTATATTTTATCGACGTACCACGCGAGCAAAGCCCCGGGCAGAAGCTAGTAATCAATAAGTACATTGATATGAAGTTAACTAACGAACATAGAAAATAGACGAACTGGCAACATACTTAATCACTTTAAATTAATACATACAGTTAACTCCTTTTAACCATTTTTGGGAAGAAATAAAACTGGGTTGGGTTTTATGGGAACACGTGAAAATAAAGTGACAAGTGCCTAGCTTGTTGCCTACACGATAACATACCCATTATACCCAATATGCCATTAGGTTGCGTTACTTCCTAAGATGTGATCTGTTGGTTCTGGTGGAAATGCAACCTTAGTCGCATTTTACGATATACTACAGGACTAAGTACTAGTAGATCTAACTTAAAGTTGATATACATTTTGTTCTGCTCCTCATCAATGGAAAATTGGAAACACGCCCTCAATCCTGCCCTGTGCGGTCTTCTGCACAGTCCGCGCACGGCCAGTGCCGGCGCGGTAACGCAACATCGCGTTCAAGGGCCGCATTCTTTCACAATTCCTATGCCTATTTCATTTGCATGTTTTCTTTATGGAGTCTCCATGTGAAAAGCCTTAATACACTCTGTGTTCAAAGGTTTAAAGTCCAATTTAAATATTTTATACACTGGAAAATGTAAGTCTAAAATTTACTTAATACCTTTTTTTTGTAGGACATTCGTGTTAGTGCTTTATACGAACTGCTTAATAATGTGAAGTCTAATCTTCTACATAAATAAATATTTAACAGTGTTTGTGGCTAAGCATACAATATAAGAATGAATGCAGCGCCTCGAATTTTTAAATAAAAGTACTTGTAATATTTCAAATATGAAAAAAAAAAAAGTTTATATTTAGTATACGTTTCACGTAGGTCATTGAATTTGTATATCGTTTGCGTCTCTTTCACTTATTTTAAGACATAGCAATGTATACAAATTTGTCTCATAGTTAAAACTGTACCGACTTCACCAGGCCGATGCACACATAACGGGGTTACGGTGGCAGATTTTCCTCATCAATCAATATTCACTTCATACCAAAGGATTTACTTACTACTGTATAATGTTGTATTGTTGTTAATTCAATATATTATTTGTTTGTTATCCTGATAACATAATGCAGAAATGTGCATAAAAAATCCTGCATTATATTATCCAGATTCTAATGCAAGAATTAGTACCATATATAACACTACTAGATAGACGACCTTTGGGATAAACCGAATTGCTGGTTGCCATCGTTTGTGAATATATTTAAATTTATTTAAGAGTTTATCCTGCAAGTTGTGCGACTGCACAATGGAGTATTTTCTAAAAATTTTTTTAGTCCCTAAGTTAGATTATCAAAAAAATACGTACAATAGGTACGTATTTTTTGCTTCATCTAATACATACTCGAAAAATTACAAAGATACAGCGCTTCAAAGATCTGAAATTGAGCGCTTTACGTCACTTGGACGGTAAAATTTTACACACCTAGTGACGTCACGCGGTACTTTAACGCGCTGCATCTTCATTATTTTTAGTTTGCTGGAGCAAAGAAAAAAATACATAAGAAATATTTTTTTGTAATCTTGATAGTGTACTATAAAAATGTTTTGAGTTAAATAGCCTTTAACCCTTAAAAGCGGGAAGCAGACCAAAAGGATCACGGTTATTAGAACGTGCAGGTTTTCTCATGACGTTTTGGACCTCAACAAGACCATCTAGCCCAGCCCAGTTTTATTTTTGGCTGAACGTGGTTAAAGGGGCCTGCTGTTCCTTTGACTCTGCCTACCCCTTCGGGGATTATGGGCGTGATGTTATGTGTATGTGTAACAAGACCTAAACAAGTCGAGCTTATAAAGAAGTTTACATCAAAACTTTTTTACAGAAGTTTATAACTAAAATTTTAGTTTAAACCAACAATAAAAAAGAAAAAAATAAAATTAAAATTCAGTCGAATTGAGAACCTCCTCCTTTTTTTGAAGTCGGTTAATAAAGTAGGATTAAACGGACCTAAGCTAAATAACACAAACACACAATTAAAATATCCAGGTCGGTGACCGGTAATTTATGTAGTTAAGCACTCGGTCAAACACAGGTAAACTTGATTTACTTAATACACGCAAAAAGGCTGGAACCAAACACGAACGGAACCCATGCGCTGTTCCAACGTAAAATAAATAATGGGGCACCATTTACGATAAATCAAATTATTTTTTTATAGCGACTTAAAATTTTAGTTGGAAAAAAATTGACTAGCTTATTTTATTCCGTACCCTTGCATGCGAGACCACGTCTTCTAGGGGGTAGAGATTACCTACCACTTATTGGAAACCAATGAATACATAAATAATAAATAAAAGGGCTATTATAGAATTTAAGACTTTTTCAATGACAGGAATCTGCAGTCTGCGCTCTAATTCTTGCATGGTCTACTCTCCTATTTTAATGTATTACATTAATTATATTTGAATTATATAAATTTGTAGAAGTAGATATAGAGTAGCATTGTTATTGTATACATGGCGATTTAAAAGAGTAACTACCGAGTTTCTTGCCGGTTCTTCTCGGTAGAATCAACGTTCCGAACCTGGCGGTAGAATATTTATTTTGTATTATTATGACTATTCATAAGTGCTTTTGTGGAGCCTACATGAATAAAGATATTTCTATTTCTATTTCTAATAATAAATAAATTCTTCAGACTGACACACCAATTCCCTAGCTCCAAACTAAGCTTATGCTTGTGCCATGGATACTAGGTGAACGGATAAACATACTTAAATGTTTATAAACATCCATAACTCGAGTACAAATGTCCATGTTCATCACACGAAACATTTGCCCCTAGCGGGATTCGAGCCCGCGACCCTTGGTTTCGTGGCCAGGGTCTCTGACCACTCGACCAACGGGCCAGTCAATGAATAAACCTAAGTGTTAATATAATACACTAGCATCTGCCCGCGGCGTTGCTCGCGTGGTACATCGATGAAGTGTTCTGATGTATGTATAAGCTATACTATTGTATAGTTTCATTAAAATCCATGCAGTACTTTTTGCGTGAAAGAGTAACAAACATCCACACATCCATCCATCCATACACTGTTTCGCGTTTATAATATTAGTAAGATGCGTTACGATCCTAACAAAGATCGTAAATGCGAATATGAGTATGTATGTTTGTTTGTTACGCTTTCACGACTATACTATTAAACCGATTTTCAATATTCTTTCACCAATGAAAAGCAACACTATCAACGAGTAACATAGGCCATATTTTAACCCCGTATCCACAGAAACGGGAACGACCCAGGTGAAACTGCGAGGCGCTGCTAGTATTTAACAATTAGCTTGCCATATTTCTCATAATCACGCAAGGATTATGAGAAATATGGCAAGCTAATTGTTGTAATTGTATTTATTGTAACATGTTTCGTTATAATTTCGGTGTTCTAGCACGCTATTCTACATGTATAATTCTATGTGAAAGGCGCTCACGATGTCTATGTTCGGGGTGGAAACACTGATCGAACGATTATTTATTTATTTATTTATTTATTATAGGTACGCAGACAGATTACAGTCAATATACATTTCCATATAAGTACGTAACATAACTTAAATGACTAGACGGTAATCTATAGATAGCGTACACAGCATGGTTAAATTACTGGTTACTTAACTTTAAACTAATTCTAAAGGCTTAGTAGTTGATTCGCACGAAATTCATTCGCCCGAACGTGCGAAACGTCCACTTTTAATAATATTATTTTTTTAGTAGGCGTTTCGCACGGATGTATATTAATCGCGTGCGAACCGACCCTCTCAAAAATTAGTAGTATGCGATTCGCTCACTTAACGAAATGTGCAAATAAAAAAAATCAAAGTACAGTCGTGTGTAAGATATTCTAATATTAATATTAAAATATGCCACATTTTCATGGCACTCACATAAATATAAGGTCAATAATTCATATCAAAACTTATATGAACATCACGAATGAGGAAAATAAATAAATTCATGGTGTCTTTTTTTCACAAATATGTAATACGAATATATATTTTGACAATTTTATTAACCTATGGGGCTGCCTAGGTCTGCTACCTAGCGGCAAACGAGATATCGGCAAAGTTAGTTTACGCCTGCGTAAGCGCGCGAAAGAATTAAAAATACTGGATACGATTTAACAATATTTAATAAAAACCATTACATCTCAGTAAAGTCATCTGAGACAATAAGACAGCAGAAAAGAATTGCAGATATTGTTAGTCAATTCCTTAATGGCGACATAGACTTACAACTATGTATCGAAAAATTAAGCCATTAGTTTGTGACTAAAAAAGACTGACTAAAATGTATTATCTATGACCTCTTTATAATAAGACAGTTTTAATGACAAGTAATTTAAGCTTTCTATTATATGTCATTGTTGCTATCATCGTATTTTTTTGTAGTTAAGATAAATATATATTATTGTTGGTTAGTTAATCGTTATTTTTTTAATAACTTTGTACCTATTAAAACCACAGATTATTCTATTGTACAAACTGTGATTTTATGATTGTTATAATGTTCAATGCTTATTATGTGATTTTTAAAGTTTTCTATTATTGTTTTATTTAAATTACCATAAACGTACTTCACAATTTTATGAAGTAATTAAGAAAAATAAAAAAAACTATTTTACTTTTATATATTTACTTTCTACTTATAAACAATACCTTAGCTGGACAGTAATATTTTACTTTTATATTGTAATAAAAAAAAAATAGCAAAAAAATTATATTAAACTTTCATAAAAACTTGATTCCAGTGAAAATAATGTTGTAGTCGTTTGTGTTGTTGATAAACAAAGTGTATACATATAAAAAATATATTAGTTGATGTAAGGTAAAATTAAAATTAAAATAATAACTTGAATACAACTTGATTACAAATTGTTATAACTGTGATTTTCTAATTGTGATTTTAGTTGTAGTTATATTTTTAGTTACCTTATAACCTTTTCTAAAAAGAAGCATTTTATTTCTTACCTTTCTTAGAAGTAAGAATTAATAATTCTAGATGAAATGATTTTGTGCGCGAATGTAATTTTTTCTTAAAACTTTTCCATAAAAAAATGGGTATGTGCGAAAGGCGTACTACTAATTTTTGAGAGGGTCGGTTCGCACGCGATTAATATACATTCGTGCGAAACGCCTACTAAAAAAATATTATTATTAAAAGTGGACGTTTCGCACGTTCGGGCGAATGAATTTCGTGCGAATCAACTACTAAGCCATTCTAAATTACATGTTACACTTAGTAAAAAATGAAGAAGAATTTTAAGTAGGTACATGTTACTGTATTTATTGATTGTGAGGAGTTAACAGAGATTAACAGGAGTTGTGTTGTTAGAATGTAATACGTCATCAATCAATCAATCACACCATCACGCCCGTAATCCCCGAAGGAATCGGCAGAGTTCAAAGAGCGATTAGCGCCTTAAACCACTTTCCGCCAAAAATGTAGTTCGGTTTGTGAAAAAGCAGTGACAAGTGGTTAGCTCGTCGCCTACGTAATTACAAATCTAGAACTCCATACACCATTAGTCGCTTTTTATAACATGCTAGGCAAGAAACACAGTTGCTACATTATTTTTGAGTCCCGGGGAAATAATAAGTAATATAATAAATGTAATACGTCGAGGGTAAAAAAGACACCGGCAACCAGCCAGTGGCAGCCATTACATGCGAGTTATGGTGACCAGATCGTAAATGTAAGCGCAAGAGTTACCTGGTTGGTGATGTCGTAGACGACGATGGCCGCCTGCGCGCCCCTGTAGTACATCGGCGCTAAACTGTGATACCTGCAACAGACACGCCCTGTCACTACACCGAACACTTCCTTCCTAGCGTTATGACCAGCGCTGCCAATGAGGGTATTTTGAATTAAAACATCAGATAGGTAGATGGCGTAACTGTGACGTCTCGTCACCCTCCTCATTGGTAAGTTTTCAGAACAAACTGACATGCTGTCAACAAAGAGCCAATATTGACAGTGATAAGACCACGAGACTCCCTCATACCATCTGGCGGTTTTTGTATTTTTGGAAACCCTCATTGGCGGGTAATTACCCGAAAAGCGGGCAATTTGGCGGGTATTTGTTGCCTTGAGGGTAAAATCGGGTATTTTGTACTGTAGACAATTTTAATTCATAAAACATGTTGGCTGTTTGGTAGATAAGTCAATGCCTTTATTGTTAGACTATGAAACAATCCATATCGTCTATGGTGAGGGATTCCCCTCCCAAATGCATGAATGCTATTGGCGCAGGCATTGAATGTATTGAAAAATAAGTAAGCTCAATCAAAATTATACGTGTCGATTACAAAAAATTGGTTTTATTTTAAAGCCCTAAAAATACTCCATTTTCGGGTAGTTTGTGTTTGAAGGCAGGTAAAAGCGGGTATTCTTGTGAACCGTAGCGGGTAATCTAATGAATCATGTCTGGCAGCTCTGGTTATGACAGGCCTAGGCGGGGTCCTTAGGCTAGCGGTGGCAAACCATTTAGCACGGGTGCCGTATGTCGCATGTAAAAGAAAATGTTGGTCACGCATTTTATTTGACCATCACTTTATGAAACGATGATATTCCCTTCTTCCCAATCTTGCGACGTGAGAAATCTATTAAGTGGAAATTTATAAACTTCACCACGTTAGTCAAAAAAGGTTCACCATCCCTGGCTTAGGGCATGATCCGGAATTTAGCGAGTCTGGTTGAAGCGACCGCCGAGCTGACCATCGTAATCCTTAGATGGGGACAGACAATTTGCTCGCCAAGCTCGATGGCGCATCCGTTAGTGACCCTGCCCCATGCGCCAAGAGTTGTGGGTTCGATCCCCACCCAGGATAAATATTCGTATGATGAATACTGTTGTTCTGTATCTGGGTGTTAACATCTAACTCATATTTAAGTAGATATTTGTAACACCATTGTTGATTCTGATATCCGTAAAGCAAGTGCTTAAGCTACACCGCGGAGTCAGATCAATGTATGTGATGTAGTCTGATATTTATTATTATTTATTTAATTTGGACCATGGTTACACATCCTTAGTTGTCTGAACTTGCAGGTTACATCACTATGTTTTCTCTCACCGCTAAGCTAAGCTAACGTACATACAGTTGATATTTGATATATCCAGAAGTACGTGCAAGGCTTTGAACCCACACCCTTAACATCGCGTGGCGCACGCGCGCGCGTAGGCGCGTGTCCTTGCCATTAAGCCGTTCTCCACACCGACTAGTTACACTAATAAATTGACTATACGCGATCAGAAGCAGATGTAGACGTCTACGATACACCCCGGCATGTACCTACTAGTCTAAACAAATCATAAGCCCTGCAACGCCATGCACAACAAGCAACAACAAATGATGATTAAATATAATACTGAGCTACTGCTAAGACTGATATTAATTTCATTACGTTCCATTCTTAATCAGGGTTCACTGAATCCAGGTTTTAGTCTGGTTATTAACGAAGAACCTTCGCAGCCTTTAAACTGGGGAACCAGACAGAACCATCCCGCTCATGACGATAAATTTCTTTTTTTTTTTTTATTTGACTGACACTCCAATTCCCTAGTTCCAAACTAAGCTTATGCTTGTGCTATGGATACTAGGTGAACGGATAGACATACTCAAATAAGTTTATAAACACCCATGACTCGAGTACAAATTTCCATGTCCATCACACGAAACAATTGCCCCTAGCGGGATTCGAACCCGCGACCCTTGGTTTCGTGGTCAGGGTCTCTAACCACTTGACCAACGGGCCAGTCAAATTTCTTAGAAGTTCTTTTAATCCTCATTGCCGAGTTAGTATTCTAGATCTGTACCCAGAGCTGTTCTAGTCTGAATCAAATATTAATAGCAAATATATATATTTAATAATAATAATATATAATATATATAATAATTATAATATAGTTTAGATTCGCCAAATTTTGGTGGGTCGCAAAGCCGGATGCCGGATACTTTTATATAGCATCCGGCTTTGATAATAGCAATTAACGGTTATAGGGATCTGATTATTAATATTTACGGGAGGGTATTATGACTAGGGTGTAAACATAGTTGCCGTTGTTCCGCCAAGTAACAAATCAACAACAAAACTTTGGGCCCACAGATAACAACAACACGTATATTTAATAAAACACCCATTTGCCACCTTATCGCAATCTCGTGTATTTAACACGAATACAATAATTTGGTCAGATTGATAAGATGCTGCCCGTGTTATTGCGATTTTAATTTACAAACAACAAATTTAAATACAACCCTGGTACCATCGTCAATCCCTATACTATAAACAATACCGTCTTTACCATAAGGGCACCCGGGGCCCGTGCCCAGGGCCTCTATCCTCAAGGGGCCCGAAGGACCGACAATTTGTCTGTTTTCCAAACGTTCAAGTTGCTACAATATTTGCCTTCGCCTATTGAGTTGTTTGAACTTACGTCCCATATTGACATAAGCACTCCAACTGACAGATTTCCAATATCTGGTATCCATAAGAATCTCCCTCACACATGCATAAGGGTGGCTACACGCTGTAATATGTTAGCGCAGAGTCCCACTTTTATTACTGGTCCGTGTGTATCGCGTAAAGCTCACCTCTCCTGTCCCGCCGTGTCCCAAATCTCGAACTTGACGGTGGTGTCATCGAGGCAGACTGTCTGCGTGAGGAAGGCGGCGCCGATCGTGCTCTCCTGGTACTCGTGGAACTGGCCCTTGACGAAGCGCAGCACCAGCGACGACTTGCCCACCGCCGACTCGCCCAACAGCACCAGCTTGAACTGGCACACCTTCGTCTGCGGCGCGCCGTTCGGACGCTGCGCCGCCCCGCTTCTGTTTGTCGCCATCGCCTGCCAACGACAATACATTTATTATTCAAAATTCGAATTATACATTTTAAAAGACAATATGCACGACTTTTTTTTCTTTATATCACATACACAAAAAAGACTTCCACTTGTGTGCATCTGTACACAAATCCGGAAGTTTATTTTTTGCATATAACTATTGATCAAGGTAAAATGGTTCAAAGTTGCCAGTTAGACACAGGTCGAATGTTTATATGTGAAGTTTTTGTAAACAGCGCCATACAACTGAAACGGAATAGATTTTACATATAACGAGCAAAACGAGCTGAGGGGTCACCTCAAGTAATCACCACCTTGGACAACTCCTATAAAATTTAGTGATGTTTAAGGGAATCGTGCACAACAACGGCGTGCTGTTTTCCGCCGATTTTCTTTGAGATGGTGCTATTTCACCAGTAGAACCGGCCCAGCTTATGCAGCCACTGATAAATTGCGACTGTAAAACTATTTTACATGATTATTTTAAGTGGGCAGTCTCATGGTTAGGTACATGTGATGTGTGGTTTATTACTAACGCTCAGATGCACCGATATTTAGAGATTCCTTCAGTAAAAGAGGATATTACAAAAAAGCTGGACTCTTACTCTCGCCGTATAGAAAGGCATCCCAATAAGGTTGCAGGCGACCTTCTAAGGTACTCTGGCAACTTTACTCGTTTAAAAAGGAGAGCTCCTCATCACCTCGTCTCATAGTTGAAACGGTATCTCAGAAGACCTTATGGTCTTCTGAGATACCGTTTCAACCGAGATAGTATAAACTCATATATGGAAACGTCACTGGGCGTATTAATCTTTTAACCACAAGCTAAATGCCCAGACAAGGCAGATCGCAGAATTAAGGAAGTAAAAAAAAAAGTACATGTGACGTCCTGTCGTACAATTATCTTTGTACCGTTATGCTCTGTTCTTAATCGGGGTTCGCTTAGATCAAGATGTTGATGAGTCTGGTTACATTGTACCGCCTGTCATTTGACCTTCGTGACAATTAGACAAGGCAATCAAATAAATTTAAATAGAATATCTGTAGTTATTTGCATGTGCATGTTTCGTCAGCATGTATTTTGAAACTAACAGTACCTACTCAGATTTCAAAAATTCAATGGTACGCCCCTAAATTTAAATAAACACCTCTCACTTATGTTCTTGATGAGGGAATCAACAACGTTACGGTAAGTACGGGAGCACCTGTGTTAGAAGGACATGCTCTTCCATTGCCAAGTTATTCAAGACATATTTTTAAAGTAAGTAGACATTTATCTAATGTTACATATACTTATACACATAAAGTTGAATAGGTTAAGGTCCATCCAACTTTGGGAACCACTGATATGTATTAGTCAGAAACAAATTTTGTCTGTCCGATAAGCACACAGGGCAACTCATTTCGCAGCCGGTGCATGCTCTGGTTTTTTTCAAAAGGGCATTTAATGATTTTTACTTGTCATCATTATTTATCATTGTCACAGTGAGTCTAGTTTTATGGGTAAATAATGCCAAATTTTTTTTAATGATATTGACATCAATCTAGAAAATTCATTTGTTGTTGTATGTAATCTAGTGCTTCAAAGAGACTCACTCCTGCTAAAAAACGTGATACCCTAAAAACCAATGATAAGATAACGAATTTTTGTAGAGGAACTCTATAATATAATATTGTTATTAAAACAGCTGACCCACAAATTTCATTTAAATCTTTCGAAGTTTGGGTTGGCGTTTCTAATCGAATATTAGCAAAATCTGCAATAACTATTTTACACACTTTATAATAAACCTTGTAGTAGTTAAGTAGTTAAGATTTTCAATTCCACATACAAAACTATTTAAAAAAGGCTTAAAATAAACCATAAAAACATATTTTAATAATGATATATTTAAAACGCAAAAGTTTTAATGGTGAAAATTAAAATAAGCAGCATGCTAGTATGTGCCTTATTTGAAACCACTAATGTAGAAATTTGCCTGCATACACAAGCCTCATACCATGTTATTTATTAAGAATATGCTAAACATATTTAGCACAAAAGAAAATAGCAGTGTCTTTGAACTAAGGACATCATGAGATAAGCCACCTGAGGTATGCAAATAAATAAAAAACAATGCGGCAATAGTTTGTTTTTGTTATAATTCCTGGACCATCAATCACAGTTGATCACTAACAAGGCAATAACCTAATGCTCTGTATTTCCATCGTAAATATTAAACATTGTCCCAGAGCTCTCAATGTTTAACTACAGCATACTGATAATAGTATACACATGTGTTAAGTATAATCCTATGATACTATGAAAGATATGTTAAATAACCACTAAGTACAATTTAAGGAAACCTTATAAAACAAGGTTCTCGCCGACTGTTTACTTAAATAAAACAAGTAATAACTGGCTATAATCTGTGGCTTCTCAGTGTAGTATTTGAAGTGCCATAGATACATGCCAAAGTTTTGGAAGTAATGTAGTCAGAATGAAAAGTAGCCTCTCACCTAAGCTCTGGAATTACATTGTCTGTGGCAATCTGTGCTGTGCTGCATAAGAAAGTTAATAATGTAACAAGCTGTACTAAATCAGATATAAACCACGGCCACATGGTGCACGGGTCCTGATATTAGTCAATAATCAAAAACAACTATTGATTTTAATTAAAAAAAAAAACAAATTCCACCTATTTTATTTGATCAATGATTATGACTTCCCAGTTACTTATCTACATTTGTTTGTAATTTTTTCCTCTTTGTTTCCTGTTCATTAGTTACTGAGGAAATCCAGTACCAAATCAAATGTAAAAAAAAACACTTTGTTTTATCACAATACAACTTCTGAGAATACAAATGTTTACAAAGGAATCAACAAGTAATCTGATGAAATACTTTATTGATCTAATATAATAGAAAAGAAACAATATTATGTTCAGGTTAATTGCACAAAAATAGAAAAATTGTTGATTTTGTTATCTGTATTGTAAACAAAACTTGATGTAACAGTACTGAGGAGTTTTTGTTTAAATCTTTTCAATATCTTATTTCAACTCTATACGGATACGAAACACCGTCATAAGAAGTAAAACAAAAGTCACAGATGTACTTAATAGAATAGATAGCTTGAAGTGGAGATGGACAGGGCACATGCTGCGCGATACACAAGAGAAGTGGAGCAACATCATAACAGACTGGTACCCTAGAGATGGGAGAAGGAACAGAGGAAGACAAAACAAGAGATGGGAAGATGAACTAAAACTGACAGCAGGCCCAAAATGGAGAAGGGTTGCTAGAGACAGGGTACAATGGAAATTGTTAGAGGAGGCCTTTGCCAAGAGGCACACTGAACTCAGAGATATTCTATAACAATTAAAGAGAGAACCACAAGAAAAGAATAAAAGAGTTCAGGATAAGAGGCTTATTATTATATTTCAACTCTAAATACAATTATAAGCATGTACGCATTATCTCCTTAACAAATCAACATTCAGCAAACTTTTATGATGATGGAGACATTTGTAAAATGTATGATGTGTTAAGGAAATTTATTGGTCTGATTTTCTATATTTAATTCCAACAACATTATTACACATACTTTTTAATTGGCATGAAGTAAGGTCAAGTTTTAGATAATATGAGATATGAGAAGCTTTTGTGTTTATCTTCAAATAACACTTCCCCACTTATGAGGTAGTTATTCCCAGTTATTTCTAATTACTGGAAGTGACTGGTTTAAGCTTGAAACATAATTTGTAGCTACAATTTACAGGCCTAAAATAAGAACACTGCCATTTTAGAACATTCTATTGCCGTTTAAGTAAAATCCAACTTGTAATTAATGTATGCATGTGTAAGATAGCTAATCTACATTGAAATTTAAGTAATAGTACAGTGATACCAGTATAATGTTTCATAAATAACCTACAATAATATTGATGACTTGTAAAAGTGATTTTATAAGATCATCAAAATAAAGACAAAGGCACTTAAAGAAATCAGACTCAAAACTCTTAACCTAATAAAATCAATACTTGTTAAAAATACAGCTGATAGCACAAATATAAAGATAAAAAAACAATGAATAATGTCAAACCTTCAGATTCGCCAACCAGTGAAACAAAAATACAAGTTGACACCATTTACAAAGATAATTATGGGAGTTATGTTACACTTGAGGAACTTTCCACAAACAAGTCATGAACAGAACCGGCGAGAGAAGGCCCTGGTCCGCGCACGGCAGCGACAAAGGCGACTGCAGCGAGCGCCGCGAACGGTAAACAAGACTGCGTTATCTGCGAGTACATGTCGTCGCGAATCACAAAGAAACAAAAGGTGTTACAACGACACTTTATCAGATTGTATTTGGCGCAGTTCGCGAGACCAACAATGAACATTTATCGGTCGAACACCAAAACGTGTCTGCCGTGATGATGACTAACCATGTCTGCCCCTATCAGATCGTTTCCTTCGCATCTGACCACTACAAATTGCCCATTTAAGCCCTCATCCAAATCAGCTGGAGGTCATAAAATCAGTCAAACTCAACTATCCCTTTACGATTTGTTTCTTATTTTCAAACAGCAAACTAATATCACATATAGAACCACTAATTTAGCTTCAATGTCTACAATATTCGATAAAATGACGCATTTACTAGATTTTATTGAACATGAAAGACGTACCCTCCCTGTTATTATATCGCCGATATGCACTTTTCCTTGGGCGATAAGTCCTCACAAAGTCGCCGTGATGTCGAAAATATCATTAATCACACACTCATATGAATAATAACACAAACTTTGGACGATAAACTCGAAAATCTAACTCTGAAATGTAGAATTACCACGAACAAACATGGAAGCGAGAGAGCGAGCGAGCGAGACGTTTCACAATTGTCTATGAAAGAGTAGACGTCACTTCAGAAAAAAGGTTTTTGTACTCTATGATGCATATCTCTATGGACTAGTAAAGCGGTATTCACAAAATAACTAACTAACTAACTAACTAAACTTCACGTTAAGTTTACAAAATAAAACGCTCTTATTTATTTTATTTCGTTAACTTTATAACAAAGAATTAATATTACAAAACATTGTATCAATTTATTAGATTCCCACGTATGTAGCATAATTATAATAGAAAATACCGCATACTGATATTGTTTGCTAAGGAATGTTAGTAATTTTTGGCAATTTTATTTTATCACCGATGCGCTTTAATATGGGTACCTTAGTATGTCATATAAATTAAAAGGATTTTCTGCATTATATGTGTATGTATGTCCCGGTGTATGACAGCTGACCGGGACGTATGGAAAAGGAAGACATGCTGCGCCGACCCCAGATGAACTGGGAGAAGGGCAAGAGGATGATGATGTGTATGTATGTATGGTCGATTTAATATTTTTTTTAATTAAATAAATATTAATTAAACTTGTAGTCTATTCACGTCACACAAAAATATAAAATTCTACTTTATGGTATGACTTAAATGTTTTGACATATGCCAAAAAGTTTTTCAAATTTATTCAAATACGTTTACAAAAACAATATTTTCTGTATGATAGCAGAATGGCATTAGCAGCGACCAAAGCTCCTTCTGGAGGAGCATCCGAGATTGGTACTGACTGGCAGCTGGGGTGCAGCGAGCTGAAACAGCGAGGGGGTCACCTGCTGCAGACTGGACAATGGGCCGATTGCTCATTCCTTGTTGGTGTGGAGCTTATTAAAGCTCATAAACTAGTCCTGGCCAGCGCTTCGCCAGTGTTCGAAGCGATGTTCTTCGGCGGGATGGCAGAGCGGGACGGCCCCATAAAAATACTCGACGTTCAACCGGATGCGTTTAAAACTTTACTTTTGTAAGTACCTATAACATTTTGGCGGGTATTTTCGTAAATTAATAATTCAAATCAAGGTTATGTAAATTTTCTTTGGTTCAAAGTTGTTTGTCTAACTTATTGTCAAGGAATATGGATACACTTTTCTTATATTATATTATATTTTTATTTTATATTACTTTATTTAATTTACTTACCATAGTATTGTATCAGTAGCTAACATTTAGGTGTTCAGAGGACAAAATATATTTTTGTCATGTGCTACTGACACTTTACATTTTAAGGGACTTGAAATTTGTTAAAAAGCTTGTATTATCAATCTCAGGTACATATATACGGATAAGACAATAATATCATCCTTTGATAAAGCATGCTCTGTTTATTACGCTGCCAAGAAGTACATGCTGCCTTATCTGGAGAAGGAGTGCACTTGGTTCATCTCGCTTAACCTGGACCCGCACAATGTGTGCCGCGCCTACGAGCTGGCACAGCTGTTTGATGAGAATTTGTTGCTTGAAAAGTGTTTAAAGGTATTACACCTTGTTCTGTTAATGTTAATTTAGGCCAGTATTTCTGTAGCTTCAGGCTTTGAGTTTGTCTATGTAGATTTCACAATTAACTATAACAATAAAATATCTAAATAACTGTTTTATATGAAAATACAAGCATCACACCATTTCACCCACAAAGTTTACATTCCCATAGGGAAATGGGGATATAATTTAGTCTATGCTTCTCAATGATAATGTAGCTTAGTTAGTTGGGCATGTGTTTCCCGCACTCAGCCTTATAAGTGGGCCATTGTGCGTAAATGGTCACTTTACCACTACAGTGATCATTCAAACCACTTTAGCTCCGTCCAGAAGGTGAGTAGGTTTTTAGGATGTTTGAGTGCAGCCTTCATCAAAGGAGGGTTGCCTATTAGCCGTGCCCTTGTGTCATTCACGCTGCTGCAGTGTAATAGTTCATGAGTTGGTGTTTCTTCCGCCATCATATAGCCTGCAGATAATGTAGTTTTCCATCGAAGAAAAAATTTTTAAAAACAGTTTTGTGGTTTAATCCTAACAAACAAACTTACATGCGCGTTTATAATATTAGTTAGGATGTATGCTATGTTTGCCTAATGAAATGATTTTCTAATTTACAGATAATGGAGTTCCAAACCAAAGAAATACTCACTGATGACAGTTTCCTAGAAGCTGACATAAAAACGCTGGACACATTGCTCTCCCTGGAGCACCTTAACATTGAAAATGAGCTGGATCTCTTCAATGCCCTCGAACGGTATGCTAAAGTGCACCTTAAGAGTGGGCAGTACAAGCGTAGGAGTGAGGTCAGCTTCACCTGTTTGGAATGTGAATGTTCCATCAAGAAGATTAAATTGAACAGCAGCCAAGAAGAGGTAGGTATTATTTAGTGTCTCTGTTGACAGAGCGTAGAAGTATTAACTTTGTGGCCACCGCGCAACAAGATAGTCAAGTTTATTAGCTAATATGTAAACAGATGACGTCGATCGAACATGCAGAAATGCCTATCTATCCTGCATCGCGCTGACGAAGTTATTCTCGCCAGTAATCATATATACGATAGGAAACACCAAGACGGTTACTCGGACCTTGATCCCCGAGCCAGCAACACCTAATGCGGCGGAAGTACTTCCACTTTTAGTGCGAGCGCCTAGTTCGCACAACTAGTCAGTTTTTACCTAAGGATATGTTGTAGATTATGACAAACCCAAAACTGTTTTTACTACCTCATTAGTGGCAAAACTACTTAGTCGGTTTTGATGAGCTTTCTCAATTTTCTAATTTTATAGTAGCTGATAGCTAATCATCAGCTACCATCAGTCTATTGGATCAGGATCCAAAAGACTCCTTCCTTAGTCAGGAGTAGGGAGATGACAAGTGTAAGCTGTGTAAATATTTCATTAACTTCGTTCCAGGCGCTAAACTACAGTACTAATGAAATGAATTCAGTCCTGTCTGCATCAGAAAGTGGTATTGCTGAAAACGATATGGAGCGTCATGAAGATACTGGCGATTCGGATCACAGAGAGCCACAGTCCAACAACTGTGTAGATCAGACTAATGCAACCATGGAGGATGAGGGGTTATCGTTGTCACAAAATAGCAGCATATGTTCACAGGACGGCGGTGGAAACATAGGTATTATGTCATTGTAATAGAAATAATAATCTAAGTTACTCAACAAAAAAAAAAATGAAACAGCATCGAAAAAAAAATTAAGTTGGACTCGATTTTTTTAAATTACGTATTTGCTTATTGATGATGTTGGTGGTGGGTAAAACATGAACTCAAACTCGTTTCTTTGTCATTGTTAATTTTATGTAAAACAAATATGAATATATTTTAAATCCGTTATTAGCTTTAAGATTACAATTAAAGTTTCTTGTAAAATTAATTAGGAGCTGTGGATTTTGTGCAAAATAAAATAAAATAAAACTTGAAGGCTATGAAATTACGGCCGATATTGGACTAAGACAGAAATCACTGTGCATCCGCACCAAGAGAATGGGCAGAGTCACTGCTAGCTTGGACATTCCTGGTTATTGGTCAGGACTAAAGGATAAACTGGCCATTTAGCCAAGTACCACATACTATGTAATCTTTACTATGTATCTCGACCAAGACGCCGACAGTCTTAACGGTTAATAGGGCAAAGGATAAATGCTTACTACCTGATTTTGAACCTTAAACTCTTGAAATAAGGTCCAAAAAAATTAAAAAAAATACCTACCGCCCTATTAAGGGTTAAAACCGCCCTGGATATGACCACCACCTGTCATGGTCACTTCGACGATTTTGTCTTACTAGCCGACGACGGATGAACGCGAGAGATGCGCGCGGATATTGCGTGTCCTGACTCTTGCACTCCACCGCGCGTAATTCTTGACTTATACATATTATTTCTTTCTCATTCCCTTGACTCTATTCGTCACTCTCCCACTTTTGTGGCATAATACTCCAGTAACGCCTTCAGTGTCGTAATTACCCCTATTTCTTCACCATGCTCGTACGGTCCTCCTATACCACTTGTGTGTGAATCCCATCAGTCTTCGGAAGTTCTCCGACGAAAACACGAGATCGCAGTAGTACCTCGGCCACTCTCTCCACGATTTTCATCCAGGAGCCTCTCCTTCAGATGGTCGTATAAAGGACAGTACCAGGTGGTGCATGTGAATGCTCTTCCCCGTTACCACTGTCACACGGACAGTGGGTATGGGGACTCCTGGTAGTAAAGCAATCCCGTCGCAGACCAGTCGGCGCTGCGCGCGGCCATCGGCTCCGTCCGCTTCCTGACGCTGCCGGCGGCGCAGTTCGCGGCCGGCCCGGCGCGCTCGCCGCTGCTGTCGCCGGCGGAGGCCTTCGCCGTGCTCATGAACATCCTCGCGCGCGGCGCCGGCGTACCCATGCCCGCCGGCTTCTCCACCTCCAGGCTCATCAGGAACCAGGTAGCCTAACTGTTATTGTTTGAATGCACAAGGTGATTGAGTCAAAACTCGTTCAAAATGTCCAAAATCTTGTCATCGAATTTTTCTTTGAAGATTTATTTTTATTTTTAATCTTTTAAAATTGGGTATTTATAAATGCTGTAATTAGGGAGCTGATATTTGTCCTATAAGCCCACATTGTATCATCAGCAAAATATAGCCCCGGAGATGTGCGAGACCAAGTCGGAGGCGGTGTTCCGGTTTACGGTGCTGAACTTCAAGACGCGGCGGCGCTCGGTGGAGTCGCGCCCCTTCCTGCTGCACGACGCGCCCTGGACGCTGCGCCTGGTGCCGCGCGTGGAGACCGACACCGCCGGCAACGAGCTCAAGTACTTCGGCCTGTACCTCAAGTGAGTCGCCCCCTTCCTGCTACACGACACACCATGTATGAGAATAGGTCATAAAATATTTTTCACCCTCTTACCTCCCCATTTTTATCTCGAGAACGGGGCGGTATGGAACATGAGATACAGGGGGGATGGAAAGGTATTTTATACTGACGTTAAATAAACGTATAAATAAGTCAGTACCTCGGCACTAGGTACATTTTTGCTAGGTACGTCGGGTCACAAGTTCCATGTGTATTTTTCTTAAGGCGTGTTTTGACTGCAGGTGCGCGAGCAAGAAGGGCTGTGTGCGCGCCGTGCGCGTGCGCGGCGCGCTGTCACTGCTGGCGCGCGCGCCCGCCGCGCCGCTCGTCGCGCACCTCGACCAGCTGTTCACGCAGTGAGTATCAGATACCATATAGCGCGCTGTCGCTGCTGGCGCGCGCGCCCGCCGCGCCGCTCGTCGCGCACCTCGACCAGCTGTTCACGCAGTGAGTATCAGATACCATATAGCGCGCTGTCACTGCTGGCGCGCGCGCCCCGCCGCGCCGCTCGTCGCGCACCTCGACCAGCTGTTCACGCAGTGAGTATCAGATACCATATAGCGCGCTGTCGCTGCTGGCGCGCGCGCCCCGCCGCGCCGCTCGTCGCGCACCTCGACCAGCTGTTCACGCAGTGAGTATCAGATACCATATAGCGCGCTGTCACTGCTGGCGCGCGCGCCCGCCGCGCCGCTCGTCGCGCACCTCGACCAGCTGTTCACGCAGTGAGTATCAGATACCATATAGCGCGCTGTCGCTGCTGGCGCGCGCGCCCGCCGCGCCGCTCGTCGCGCACCTCGACCAGCTGTTCACGCAGTGAGTATCAGATACCATATAGCGCGCTGTCACTGCTGGCGCGCGCGCCCGCCGCGCCGCTCGTCGCGCACCTCGACCAGCTGTTCACGCAGTGAGTATCAGATACCATATAGCGCGCTGTCGCTGCTGGCGCGCGCGCCCGCCGCGCCGCTCGTCGCGCACCTCGACCAGCTGTTCACGCAGTGAGTATCAGATACCATATAGCGCGCTGTCGCTGCTGGCGCGCGCGCCCGCCGCGCCGCTCGTCGCGCACCTCGACCAGCTGTTCACGCAGTGAGTATCAGATACCATATAGCGCGCTGTCGCTGCTGGCGCGCGCGCCCGCCGCGCCGCTCGTCGCGCACCTCGACCAGCTGTTCACGCAGTGAGTATCAGATACCATATAGCGCGCTGTCGCTGCTGGCGCGCGCGCCCGCCGCGCCGCTCGTCGCGCACCTCGACCAGCTGTTCACGCAGTGAGTATCAGATACCATATAGCGCGCTGTCGCTGCTGGCGCGCGCGCCCGCCGCGCCGCTCGTCGCGCACCTCGACCAGCTGTTCACGCAGTGAGTATCAGATACCATATAGCGCGCTGTCACTGCTGGCGCGCGCGCCCGCCGCGCCGCTCGTCGCGCACCTCGACCAGCTGTTCACGCAGTGAGTATCAGATACCATATAGCGCGCTGTCGCTGCTGGCGCGCGCGCCCGCCGCGCCGCTCGTCGCGCACCTCGACCAGCTGTTCACGCAGTGAGTATCAGATACCATATAGCGCGCTGTCGCTGCTGGCGCGCGCGCCCGCCGCGCCGCTCGTCGCGCACCTCGACCAGCTGTTCACGCAGTGAGTATCAGATACCATATAGCGCGCTGTCGCTGCTGGCGCGCGCGCCCGCCGCGCCGCTCGTCGCGCACCTCGACCAGCTGTTCACGCAGTGAGTATCAGATACCATATAGCGCGCTGTCGCTGCTGGCGCGCGCGCCCGCCGCGCCGCTCGTCGCGCACCCTCGACCAGCTGTTCACGCAGTGAGTATCAGATACCATATAGCGCGCTGTCACTGCTGGCGCGCGCGCCCCGCCGCGCCGCTCGTCGCGCACCTCGACCAGCTGTTCACGCAGTGAGTATCAGATACCATATAGCGCGCTGTCACTGCTGGCGCGCGCGCCCGCCGCGCCGCTCGTCGCGCACCTCGACCAGCTGTTCACGCAGTGAGTATCAGATACCATATAGCGCGCTGTCACTGCTGGCGCGCGCGCCCGCCGCGCCGCTCGTCGCGCACCTCGACCAGCTGTTCACGCAGTGAGTATCAGATACCATATAGCGCGCTGTCGCTGCTGGCGCGCGCGCCCCGCCGCGCCGCTCGTCGCGCACCTCGACCCAGCTGTTCACGCAGTGAGTATCAGATACCATATAGCGCGCTGTCGCTGCTGGCGCGCGCGCCCGCCGCGCCGCTCGTCGCGCACCTCGACCAGCTGTTCACGCAGTGAGTATCAGATACCATATAGCGCGCTGTCGCTGCTGGCGCGCGCGCCCGCCGCGCCGCTCGTCCGCGCACCTCGACCAGCTGTTCACGCAGTGAGTATCAGATACCATATAGCGCGCTGTCACTGCTGGCGCGCGCGCCCCGCCGCGCCGCTCGTCGCGCACCTCGACCAGCTGTTCACGCAGTGAGTATCAGATACCATATAGCGCGCTGTCGCTGCTGGCGCGCGCGCCCCGCCGCGCCGCTCGTCGCGCACCTCGACCAGCTGTTCACGCAGTGAGTATCAGATACCATATAGCGCGCTGTCGCTGCTGGCGCGCGCGCCCGCCGCGCCGCTCGTCGCGCACCTCGACCAGCTGTTCACGCAGTGAGTATCAGATACCATATAGCGCGCTGTCGCTGCTGGCGCGCGCGCCCCGCCGCGCCGCTCGTCGCGCACCTCGACCAGCTGTTCACGCAGTGAGTATCAGATACCATATAGCGCGCTGTCGCTGCTGGCGCGCGCGCCCGCCGCGCCGCTCGTCGCGCACCTCGACCAGCTGTTCACGCAGTGAGTATCAGATACCATATAGCGCGCTGTCGCTGCTGGCGCGCGCGCCCGCCGCGCCGCTCGTCGCGCACCCTCGACCAGCTGTTCACGCAGTGAGTATCAGATACCATATAGCGCGCTGTCGCTGCTGGCGCGCGCGCCCGCCGCGCCGCTCGTCGCGCACCTCGACCAGCTGTTCACGCAGTGAGTATCAGATACCATATAGCGCGCTGTCGCTGCTGGCGCGCGCGCCCGCCGCGCCGCTCGTCGCGCACCTCGACCAGCTGTTCACGCAGTGAGTATCAGATACCATATAGCGCGCTGTCGCTGCTGGCGCGCGCGCCCGCCGCGCCGCTCGTCGCGCACCCTCGACCAGCTGTTCACGCAGTGAGTATCAGATACCATATAGCGCGCTGTCGCTGCTGGCGCGCGCGCCCGCCGCGCCGCTCGTCGCGCACCTCGACCAGCTGTTCACGCAGTGAGTATCAGATACCATATAGCGCGCTGTCGCTGCTGGCGCGCGCGCCCGCCGCGCCGCTCGTCGCGCACCTCGACCAGCTGTTCACGCAGTGAGTATCAGATACCATATAGCGCGCTGTCGCTGCTGGCGCGCGCGCCCCGCCGCGCCGCTCGTCGCGCACCTCGACCAGCTGTTCACGCAGTGAGTATCAGATACCATATAGCGCGCTATCGCTGCTGGCGCTGCTGTTCAGGACCTAAAGTATAGTATTCGCACGCAGAACGGAGACGGAGTGGGGCGTGGAGCGGTTTGTGTCGTGGGAGAGCGTGTTGAACGTCGAGCGTGGCCTGCTGAGCGCCAACGCGCTCACGCTCGAGGCGCGCCTCGTCGCCGACGAGCCCTAGCGTGAGGCGCCCTGTCGCCCCCTCGCCCCGGCAGACTGGCGCCCCGGCGCCCTGCGCACCGTCTCCGCCGTGGGCCGCACGTGACTCATGTAATGTAGATTCCTCCGTTACTATTCGACTGCACACACACATGGCAGTCGTAGAACTGTCTCTTTCTAAGACATCTAAAGGCGGAGAGAGATCAGGGAGCTGGGGTCGCGAGTAATACGAATCCATATAAAATGTTAACGCTCCCTCGCTCTGGTCATCGACCTCTCGCCGCGAGATTTGATCCCGGTTCGACAACGTCCAAGTTCTTGCTTGCTGATGTGATTGCGAAATTTCATTCAAATCAGTAGATAATATTTTTCCTCCTATTATTAAAACGTTGTTGTTTGTGTACCTACCACGATCCGTAATTACTACATTGTTAACTCTCGCTTGCATTACATGACTTACGTGAGACCCCAATTTTGTCAAATAAAAGTGCCTTAGTGTTACTGAAATAGTTCCTAAACAAAAGACTGATGTCTATAAAACTTGTCATAGTATTACAATGTGCAATGTGCATTGAATGATTCTGCCGCCTAAGTTATAAGTACTGAAATAAATGTCTTAATAGGTATTTTATTCAGTTCCTAAACATACTTTATTTACTTATTAATTTTAAGGTTATAAACAGATCTCGTTAATTTCCATTTTAGTTACATATTTTTTATCTTTTGTAAGTTTTCTCGTTGGTTTTTGTGATATTACATAAATAAGTATTAAAAAAATATAAGTATAAATCGCAGCAAGGCTGTTTAGATTAGTTTTGTCTAAGACCACTTTAAGTCTGATTTGAATAGAGAAAAAAATTATATAAGAAGCAGAATATTAGGTGAGTTAAAATCCCTATTTATTTTATCATAAGTTAACTGAAAACTTTAACCTGTTTGAAAGGACAGAAATAAATAAATACGTAAGTACATCAAAGATGTAACGAATTAAAAAAATATAAAATATATAGAATAGGATATTCGAGGCTGTAATTAGGAATGAAGCATTTTAAATAACACCTACACAGAGCAAATGTTACCACAAATTATTTTTTTTGTGTCCTCATTCCTAAACTAACTAGGCGACCGTCGCCATTAATATGTTAATTATAATTATTATTATTGCAAATCAAAACTTTTTTTAATACTAAAGCACTATGTACCTACTACTAAATTAAGTTTTACTGGCCCTAATACGACAATAAAACAAGGTTTAAATCCAGTCAAAGTAAAGAAAAATATTAATAATATACATTTATCGTTATCGTTATCTAGTTGCGTGTCAAGTTGAAGCTCCGCAGATACCTCAACCTAGTTGGTGGCGCAAAGTCATTCTTTGTTTACTAGTCCCTTATCGTCATTATTGAATTGTGTTTCTGGGCCATTTAGACTGGGTTTAAGCCAAGTTCAATCATATTACTGTTTAAAATTGTAATAATGATTGCCGTTGATGTGATTCGTAAATTTAAGATTAGGTTGTGTATGGGTTTAAAAACGAGATTCTTGTTGAAAGTGTGAAGTAATAATTTGATTGTCTGTTGTAATTTAAATGGCTTAATAAAGATGATGATTTGAATATTGTTT
>OX596202.1:1678634-1771658 GCA_951394215.1 Glyphodes perspectalis
TCAATGTCATCATAGTACTATCTAAGAAATATTTTAATATACCCAAGTATGGGACAGTTTTTTTAGATAATCGCATATAAGTACACATTCAAATATAACTGGTATTTATCGTATAAACCGTTATTATGTTCAAGTTGCTAACGGTTGACTTGTCATGATCTCTATAAGTACTTTATATTTATAAACATGTGGTGTCTGATGGTAAGAAAGCAATAACAAATGACTATTAATGAGCATTATTGGCTAAATGAAATTACGCCCAAATAAATGCCTAATCACTGGCAGGGAAACAAATTTGTATTTATTATTCAGAAATGCGTCCAAATGCTTTGTAAGTCCATCTCTAGTCGTGTACACATATACAGTTTTATGAATAATTATGAATAATAATATTTAATTCGTTTACAGTAGAAACAATATTCCAAGCCAAACACATAATATGTTTGTAGCTCTACTCAAGTTGTGTCGCATAGTAGACATTTTATTTTCGAAAAACCTTCGAAAGTCCCCTAATAAGAACGCTCAATGATAGTCAAAAAAAGGTATAATATTAAACATTTGCTATGATGTTTTTTTAATACCACTAAAAGAATTTAAAAATCTGTCAATAGTATAGAAATATACGTGACTCGGACGTCAAGAGTCGTTAAAATCAGTGAAACTTTATAGCCATGACGCTTTAATGGAGATATTGAAAGTCCTTAATCAATTTAACAGTTCATATCTATTACAATATGTATACAAAATTGGAAATTAAGGATATAAAATAGTATTTATCTATTTATGTAAAAGGTTTAGTAGTTTAGTCTATAAAATACAACGCAGATGTGTCTTTGTCTTCATAGATCCATATTATAATTATAGTTAGTAGGTCTGTAGAATATAACGCAGTGGAACCAGTGAAACGTACACTTACTACGCACGTAGCTGGAGTCAGCCGGTGCGATGCCGGTAAAATTTTAAAAGGTCAGTGACCCCAATCCATATTATATATATCTATAGGTCTAAATAATACAACGCAGTAGAAGTCAGCACAGCGCCTTCACGGTGCCGGTTATCAGTTACAGGGTCCAGAATTCATATAATGGTCTGTATAATAAACGCAGTAGAACAATGTAACGTACACATTCACTGATACACCGGTAAATACAGTCAAAGGGTCAAAGATCCGATCCATAAAATGAAAGGACCAGTGCCGCAGCAGCGCCTTTGCTCGTGAACAGTTAAAGGGTCAGTGACCAGAATCCATATTATACGTTGAGGTCTGTAATGAACGCAGTAGAACGAATGTAACGTGCACGTTCCGATAGACCGGTGTTCAGCCTCCGCGCTGGCGGCAGGCGGGGTCGGGGGCGCGGGGGGCGCGGGGGGCGGGGGCGGCGCGCAGCCGCGCCAGCCGCTCCCAGGGGGCGCTGGGGGCGGGCTAGTAGGTGAAGATGATGGAGCGGATGAGGCCGTCGCGCACGCTGTCGCTGCTCTGGCCGATGCCGAAGTTGAAGAACACCGACTCGGGCCGCCACCTGCTGCGCGCACGCGCCCATCGGGTACCAGCCCGCCTTGTTGAACACGATGCCCACCTTGTACACCTACGCGCCGCAAATATTACGATTATGGGAATTTGATTTTATTTTATTTGGTATTACAAACACATCCTAATGGTTAAATAAACATAAGTAGGAAAAAAAATAATTATCAAAATCGGACTGCTCTGTAAAAAGTTATGCGTGGTTATACATAAAAAAATATATATACTATTATAGTCGAATTGATAACCTCCTTACTTTCGTCGGTTAAAAAAGTAACAGGTCTAGATTGTAACACTAAAAACATATAGACAAAATTATTAAAACACTATTCTCCAATTATCTTAAAGCATAAAAATGTTTTATCGGGTTTTGGGTGTGTGATTGAGTAGGCGACAGGTTAGCCGTCACTGCTTTTTCACAATTTTCATCTAACCCAGCCCGGATTTTTTTTGGCTGAATGTGGTTGAAGGGGCATGCTGCCCCTTTGACTCTGCCTACCCCTTCAGGGATTATGGGCGTGATGATGTATGTATGTATAAAAATGTTAATGCATTTAAATTAAAAAATATGAGTAAGTATGAGAGAATGTTATGAAATGACAAATGATGGCTGACACAAAAAAATATGCTCAGAAGCGTAGGTTATGCGCGAACCGTTTGAGGCCCGTGGTATTTCATCGAATGGAGTCCTTGCCGGTGCCCCCCGAGAGGAGACCCTTGACATTTTACTACTCCTGCCACCCTAAAGTTACGCCAGTAATCATGCAGAGATCTCATGGACAGGCTGAACTGCTTTGGTTAGCCTTATGCGTCAAACACATTCATTTGTGTCTTTGATGCACAGTATAATGGGCTACTTGACTCAATCCTTTTTTGTATATTGGTTACAAAAAAATATTTGCTAAGTATTTTTTTTTGTATAGCAAACTAAAAATGACGTCAAGATACAGCGCGATAAAGAATCGCGTACCTAACGATACTTGTTCCTAAAATTATAAGTGACGTAAAAAAGCCCCACTCTAGCTCTTTGAAGCTGTATCTATCTTTGGAACTTTTCGAGTATTAGATAAAGCAAAAATACGTATTCAATATTTTTTTACAATCAAACTTACAGAAATAGAATCTACAATACAATTTCTATAATAGGAACTGCATATTCAAATAAGAATCTCAAGGACTTTGATGGTATCTTCAATGATATATCATGTTCCTAGCGGCTCCTGATTTGAATCACGATTACTGAAGTGAATTCCGAAAAAACATCGCCACAGTTAATAAGTATGTCAATGATTCAGATGTATGCGGTGCTGATTCCTACGCTTACGTATGGAAGCGAGAATAGTGGAAAGAGACTGAGAGCAGAGTAAACTTGCAAGTATATAGGAACGATGATGTAAGAAAGAGAGTTGGTCTAAGAATATGTGGGAGTCGAGGTAAGATGAGGTTTTCTCCGGTGATTCCGACATTTGGGGATATGGAAGATGAAAGTTTGAGTAAACAGATACACAATGCGAAAGTAGAAGGAACAGTGCAGGTCGGGGGAAAGCCTTGACTCACTTACCAAGATTAAATTGATTGTGTTAACAGAAAGTGATAATAACCGTAGAGCATGATGAAAAGAGTTATAAATGTCAAAGCAACAAGTGAGGTGTGAAAGCACCGTGTCATATGGTGAAATTGACGTGAACTTAATTAGTTTAGTTGTTCAGATGTCTCAAATTAGGGCTCTTTCACACGAGCGGCACATTGACAACGGCAGAGGTGACGGCAGTCGACATGCCGCGTCGGCGTGTCGATTGCGTCTGCGGTACGCAATCGACACGACGCGGCATGTCGGCAGCACGTCGACGGCTAACCGTTGCCTCCTATCCTATATAACCGACTGCAGTCAACTCTGCCGACGTCAACGTGCAGGTCTTGTGTTACAGCCCTTATATTTATGTGTTGTAAAAGTTAGGAGAACGGGTGTGGCGTACCTTGTTGCGCTGTATGTAGACGGGGCGGTTGAACATGATGTCGAGCAGGTGGCGGTAGGGCACGCGGCTGGTGTAGTGCGTGTAGGTGAGGCGCGCTCCGTCCGCGTCCAGCAGGTGCGCGTACAGCAGCTCGCTGTAGCCGCCCGCCGCGCCCGCTGCGCACGCGCCGCCCTCCTCGCACGGCGCCTGCGTCGGCACCTGCGCGCGACAGCGGCCGGGTCAGACACGAGGCGCAGTGTAGTGCGTGCAGGTGAGCAGGTGAGGCGCGCGCCTAACGCGTCCAGCAGTGCGCGTACAGCAGCTCGCTGTAGCCGCCCGCCGCGCCCGCTGCGCACGCGCCGCCCTCCTCGCACGGCGCCTGCGTCGGCACCTGCGCGCGACAGCGGCCGGGTCAGACACGAGGCGCAGTGTAGTGCGTGCAGGTGAGCAGGTGAGGCGCGCGCCTAACGCGTCCAGCAGTGCGCGTACAGCAGCTCGCTGTAGCCGCCCGCCGCGCCCGCTGCGCACGCGCCGCCCTCCTCGCACGGCGCCTGCGTCGGCACCTGCGCGCGACAGCGGCCGGGTCAGACACGAGGCGCAGTGTAGTGCGTGCAGGTGAGCAGGTGAGGCGCGCGCCTAACGCGTCCAGCAGTGCGCGTACAGCAGCTCGCTGTAGCCGCCCGCCGCGCCCGCTGCGCACGCGCCGCCCTCCTCGCACGGCGCCTGCGTCGGCACCTGCGCGCGACAGCGGCCGGGTCAGACACGAGGCGCAGTGTAGTGCGTGCAGGTGAGCAGGTGAGGCGCGCGCCTAACGCGTCCAGCAGTGCGCGTTCAGCAGCTCGCTGTAGCCGCGCCGGTGCAGTGTAGTGCTGTCGTGCGCAGACTTACCTTAGCCGGCTTCGAGTAGCGACCCGTAACAACTGGCTTCTTGAGCGACCGATCTTACCAGTCGCTTACCCCTAAAGCCGACACTGAAAATGACCACAATTCTACCAGGTGTCACCCTGCTAGCTCCACTCCTCTCCACTCGGCGTGCTCCACGCTCATTACACCGGGTGTCACCCATGATAGCCCCTCCTCTCCTCCCCGCACACCCATCCCCACCTGCACGCCCAGCAGGCAGATGTTCTTGTCGACCATGAATGTGACGGAGCAGTCGAGCACGCTCGCGTTGAAGCAGTCCGTGTGCTGGATGATGGCGCGCTGGCAGTAGATCTTGTTGAACTCGGCGCTGTGCCGCTCGGCGTGCTCCATGCGGTCCATCATAGCGGGCGGCACGCGCACTCCTGGTGACAGAAGACCAGCCTTTCAGCAGGGACGGAACTGGACCTTTTAGCTAGGGGGCGTTTTAATTTAGGCCGTAACAATGATAAGGTCGAGGGAATACGTACTAACTAACTAACTACGTATTGTGGTGTGATGAGCGACTAGAATGAGGGTTCTTTACTTAAAACTACCACCAGATGGTGAACTGACGAACAGAGAATGTTCTCCATTCTGGAGATTCATGTCTGTCATGGTGGTCGTCAGTGTATTTTGCACGACCGACGACTAGTTGCCTGCTTCCAAGTCCTCAGATGAAGGGTGGATGCAGCACCAGAGTTTAAGTGAGGGTGGATCAGGAAAGTTTCATATAATTAACTTCCTTCCTCTTCTTAGGCGGAGTGGTATGCGTAATGCATCCGAAAAAGGTGTCCAACACGATTATAATAATATATCAAGTAAAAGAAGAAATGAGGGTTTTCACAAATACAAAAACCGCCAGATGGCACAAGGAAGTCTTGTGGTCTTATCACTGTCACTATTGGCTCATTATTGACAGGATGTCAGTTTGTTCTGAAAACTTACCAATGAGGAGGGTGACAAGACCGTACGTCACAGTTACGCCATCTATCTGATGTTTTAATTCAAAAAACCTCATTATCAGTAAGGGTCCCAGAAATAGCCCAAGGATCATGTCCTCATGATCGCCCCCCTGAATCCCTGGAGAAGTTGAATGAATTCTCATGTCTTTAGGAATAAAAGTCAAAAAGGTCAAGCGCACCTTCATGTCGGCCCATCCGCTGCAGATGCATGCAGGCGCTCTGGTGCAGCGAGGCGTGTCCGGGGTGCGGGGGGTGCGGGGGGTGCGCGGGGTGCGAGGGGTGCGCCGGCACCCCGGGCCGCACCTCCATGCCGAACACCTGCTCCACCGTCACCGGGCTCGGCGTGTCCACCGTGAACGTCGGCATCTGATGGAGACCATTCGACATGTCCAATCATGTTCAATCAAATGTTTATAATGCTTCTATTATAAATATTGTAATGTCATATTACGTCAAAAAGTATGCCTTAAATGCAAGGCGTGTTGTTTTAAAACCTCTAGCTTTTTTCTCTAACTCAGAAACGAGATCAATAATCGTAAGGAACGTTCCAAAGTTAGTCTTGGACGCCCTAGGTCCTAGGCTATGTAGGAATTACCAGCCATCCCTTTCTCAGTCCCAAGGCGGCAGAGCGCGGAGGATTCGTCAGGGACCATTCAAGTATTATGTAAGCGCCAATAAGCGGTGGTCTCTGATATGCTTACTTTTGGTGACGATGGAAGGCGGAGGAGTCTGAGATTACGTAAGCAAGAAACATAAACAGGTTTTGAACATATAAACAAATGCTTTTGTCGGCATGGGCACAGGGGTGAGACCAAGGTTTATCTTTGCTAACAAGGATCGAGAGACGTAATTTTTGTATCAGAATTGGCCTTTGATATCTGATTCCGTCGCTGCTTCTGGTAGGTACTCACTAGGGCTGCCTTTAGCCTAATGGAGGCCTTGAGCAAATGAAAATTAATATATTGGGGCGAGGGCGAGCTCCCAGGTCGGAGGGCCCTGGGCGCGCACCCAGGGAGCTGGATAAAGGGGCCTTCTTTGGTTGACCCAGAGGAATGCATGGTGCTCACGCTGGTGGAGGGCCCCCCGCCGATGAGCTGCTTGCGCGGCACGCGGCAGGTGGAGAAGCCGGCGGGCATGGGCACGTCGGCGGCGCTGGACAGGATGTTCATGAGCACCGCGAACGCCTCCGACTCGCTCAGCAGCGCCGAGCGCGCCGGGCCCGCCGCGAACTGCGTCGCCGTCAGCGTCAGGAAGCGGATCTGCTCGATCGCGCTACGGATCGTGATCTTGTCCTTGCTGGGGCCGTCTGGGAATAAGTAATAACTTATTTAGGAGTATTGCTACAAACACTTTAGGGAAAAGGATGATTTGCAACTGACAAAGCGATGTAGCGAAACACGGAGTGTATCAGGTACCCGCTGAAAACCAGCGTTGTGATGTGCCTGACCGTCAGGTAGCTCACGACTTGAGCTAAGTCTACTATTCTATTCTAAATATTTGCACTGAACCTAACAACACTTGTTAAAGTTTGTAAAAAGTATTACAAAAGTTAATAGAGTCAAATAATTAAATATCCTATAGACAGTCCTAGAAATAAGTAGATCAGTTACTAAAAACACTGATGCCTATCTACCTCCTTTATTTTTTTTGTCTTCCCCTGAAGGCCCAGGGTTGGTTTGGTCTGGTTCTGATGCTTTGCACAACTCCATGGCACTTTCAGGACTATTCTCGGCGCTGCTTTCTGCGCTACTCTCTAGATTTACAACCTGGAAAAAAGGGATGAATAGTTATTGCATAACATGTTACTGAGTGGATCATTACACAGTGTGTGTTTAAGTATGGGATGTAGAAAAACCATGATCACAAATCTAAAGCCATTTATTGTCCACACAAAATGCTATGAAATGTTGATACATGCCTTTTCACTGGAAGTTGAAGGCTCAGGACTTTTGGTCCTCTTCTCGGAGGGCGGTCCGGGCTCGGCGGGAGGAGAGGCACTACGCTCGCCGCGCTTGCCCTGCGCTTTGGCGTAGCGCGCTGCTGCATCGAACAGGTCCAACTCGCTGTCCACATTTAGGTGATCCAGTGAGAAAACAGTGATCACAGTGTTTAGTTCTACTTCCTCGAAGCTCGGGTCATTGAGGACTTCCTTGGTGTTTGTGCTGATTATCTACAAGTAAACATCAATGTAAGTTGCTTTGATAAGAGTAAAAGAGTCAAACAATCTTCTTCCCTATTCCAATTGGACCAAGATTCAAATGGAAACTTACAATCTTCTTATATAAATAATGATGCCGGCTATGCATTGTTTGTAGATCTTTGTCCACTATACTAATGTAAACTATAACTATAAAGTTGCTATAAAGTTGAACTATCATAATCCAACATACTATTTTTCTTAAAACATATAAAAAGAAAAGTGAAAATTTAGTTAAACTTGGTCATATTACCTGTATGCATTTCTCCATAAGAACATTTTCTTCAAACAGGCGAGCAAACTCATAGGCCCGACAAGCATTCCTCGGGTAGAGATCCGACCAGAGGTACCGAGTGCACTCTTTCACCAGATGTGGCAGCATATACTTCTTGGCCCCATAGCAAAGCTCACAAGCTTTGTCAAATGAACTTATGTTAATGTTGTCCGTGTATATATATCTGGAAAAAAATAATGCTTAAATTAGACTATCTGAACAAGATTCAACTGACTAACTAAACTTCATGCCACTTCCCTAGCGGGGTAAGCAGTGGACAATAAGGCCCCCATTTGAGACAATACTGTATCTCTCAAACAGAACAAGGGTCCCTTAATATGGATCGGCAGTTTATATATTATTAAAATATTAAAATTAAAAATATACACAAACACAATAGTAAGCTTAAGACTTACTCAGGATGTAATGCACTTTTAAAAATCATAAAATTCCAGATTTAGTAATTGCACATGTAGGTATAACACACAGGGGCAAGATTGTAATGACATGTTAATTTTATTTTTGAAATATTTCGTACCTGAATCACCAATTCTTAAATTATATGAACTAGACTAGAAAACTTGTTATTACTGCTAGTAAACACAGATTTGTTTATTCAATAACATTTATATTACTTAGTTCAGTTCTCTCTGCCTACCACTAGGTAAGTGGCATGAAGTTTAGTTAGTTTTATATTATTTTTTTGATAAATTAGATTTACTCACTCCAACAGTGCTTTGAAGGCCTCAGGCTGCACATCCAAGATGGGGATTGGATCGTTCCTCTCCGCCATGCCCCCGAAGAACATGGCCTCGAAGACCGGCGAGGCCATCGCAAGGATGAGCTTGTGCCCCGGCACGGCCACCTGGTTCGGCTCCGTGCCCACCAGGAATGTACAGTCCGACCACTGGCCAGACTGCAGGAGATGCGACCCTCGCTGCTTCATCTCGGTGCAGCCCAGCTGCCAGTCGCTAGGCGCGCCAGCCATTGCTGTTACTAATTCCTCACCACTAAATAGCTACAAAGGCTACTCTCACCCAATCTCGTTAGAATATGTTGGAATCTAATGGAAAACACAAACAAAACAACGAACGCAACGAATGACGTTACATCATTCACAAACAGCTGTCAATAGTTTGACAATATAAATTTACAAGGCTTGAAACTATTAAACGGATAGGTACTTATTGTTATTAAATAAATCATACCAATATATGTACAAATTATATGTCTCTTAACTTTTTCTATTATACAAATAACTTTCGGTGGTAGAGAAAAATGTTTTGCTTCGATATTTGGCAATACAAACTTTCTGGCTGAATACATTTAACGGTCTTTGTAAACTGAATAATACTGTCATAAAAATTGCGTTTCGATCATTCATAAAAATTATTTTGTTACCAGTATGTACAAAAGCTTTTTTATTTTAAAATAATTATATTATTTATATTATAAGTTTATTCATAAATCGATATTAAATTATAACAAGTTCAGAAAATCATTGATATTTTGAAGATTCTTACCTACTTGATGAGGCAACGTTTTCATGCTTAATAAATACTAATACTGATTTCAACAAAACGTTTTGTGTAACGTCAAACTAATTTTGTCAAGGCAAATTGTAGACGATGTTGTAATTAATTTTTATTTGCGTTTAAATGAGCTTTAAATTAAAATGAACAACGACGAAATCAAGTCTGTAGTACAGGAGAAATTCCTATCAAGTGAACGAGTCACAGCGTTCCTTACCGACGCCAAAGTGTTACATCCGGAATGGGTGAAGACCGACAGACTCTTGGCAATAGTGGAATATGGGGATGAAAAAGCTGTTTTTTGTTTACACACCTCGAGCTACCCTCCGAAGTCCTTCACGGATCTGTCCATAGAGATAGTATTACCAATCGATAACAGTTTTAAATGTGAAATCGACAACAAACCATCAGATCCAGAGGCTATACTGTACCTGAATCTGCAAACTCGTAATAATAAATTTAAGTTCGAAATACAAATGACTCCTCGCGTCGACAACTTTGTAGATGATCTGTTCCGAGGAATCGAAGCCATTAGTAAAGTGCCAACACAGCCGGAATTCCTCTGGCTTAAGAAGTACAATGGCAAGAGTGAAGACGAAATTATAAAACAAAGTATGGTGTTTCCGCGAACGGGCGTCGCCCACACGCAGGGTTCTGCCCCCGTCGCAATAAGGGAGAGTCTTATTAAACGAAAAATGAGTGATAAAGAGTCTGACTACACATTTATCAAGAGATTTACAATCTATTGTGGGACCTGGAATGTGAATGACAAATCGCCAGTGATTCCTCTGAAAGGATGGTTGAATGTGGATAAAGAACCTCCTGACATATATGCTATTGGCTTTCAAGAATTAGATTTGTCCAAAGAAACATTTTTGTTTGACCAAACATTTAGAGAGGATGAGTGGTACAATGCAGTTGTTGGGAGTGTCGACCCCA
This sequence comes from Glyphodes perspectalis, assembly GCA_951394215.1. Classification (NCBI taxonomy): domain Eukaryota; kingdom Metazoa; phylum Arthropoda; class Insecta; order Lepidoptera; family Crambidae; genus Glyphodes; species Glyphodes perspectalis. The sequence continues at coordinate 1,688,922 of OX596202.1, forward strand.
GGTCCAAATATGTGAAGGTGGAGAAGGTGAGGCTTGTGGGCATGATGTTGATTGTACTTATAAAACAAAAGCATTTCTCACACGTGAGGAACATCATCTGTGACACTGTTGGCACTGGGATCATGGGGAAGATGGGGAACAAAGGCGGAGTGGCCATTAGATTTGACCTGCACAACACAACCATGTGTTTTGTCAATTCCCACCTTGCTGCACATGTGGAAGAGTATGAACGGAGAAACCAGGATTTTAGAGATATCTGCAATCGTACCAGATTCGTCCAACCCAATCAGCCCCCCAAGGCAATTAAAGACCATGACCAAATTTATTGGCTTGGCGATTTGAATTACCGGATTACAGAGTTAGATCCTACCAGTGTGAAGAAATTGATCAGTGAAAATAACTTTGCGCCCGTTTTAGAATGGGACCAACTAAGACAACAGCACAGGAACAATCATGTGTTTGCTGGCTACACCGAAGGCCAAATAACGTTCAAACCAACGTACAAGTACGATCCTGGCACAGACAACTGGGACTCCAGCGAGAAGAATCGTGCTCCTGCTTGGTGCGACAGAATATTCTGGAGAGGGGAACATATTACCCAACTGGAGTACAGGAGTCATCCAGCATTGAATATTAGTGATCACAAACCGGTTTCGGCTATTTTTACATCATCTGTCAAAATAATTGATGAGGAAAAATACAGGAAAGTGTATGAGGATGTTATTAAACAACTAGATAAAATTGAAAATGAGCTCATTCCGCAAGTGAAGGTTGACGTTACTGAAATTGATTTTGGTACAGTCCGTTACCTAGAATTACAAGTGAGAACAATAACCGTTAAGAACATAGGAAAGCGGCCAGTGGAGTTTGAATTCATAAAGAAACTCGACGAAACCAGTTTTTGTAAAGAATGGCTAATTGTGGAACCATACAAAAAGTGCATTTTTGCTGATGAATCGTGCGAAATTCAACTTAAAGTGCTTATAAATAAGAATTCAGCTTGCAAAATGAATGCAGGCATTGACAAATTGTATGACATTTTAGTTTTGCATTTGTCTGGAGGTAAAGACATATTCATAACGGTAAATGGGACGTACCAAAGAAGTTGTTTTGGTTGCTCTATTGAGGTTTTAGTTAACTTGACCATGCCAATTAGAGAGGTGCCTTTCGGGAAACTGATTGAGCTTGAAAATAAGAGGGATCAGTGTGTCTCAAACCAGGCCACGTATTCCATCCCGAAAGAGATTTGGTTCTTGGTCGATCATATTTACCTTCACGGGTTGAAGGAACCAAATCTGTTTGAGCAGCCTGGTCTCCACTCTGAAGTGTTGTTGATCAGAGATTGGCTAGACGATGGGTCAGTGGACCCCATCCCGGGGAGTATCCACTCGGTAGCAGAGGCGTTGTTGTTACTCTTAGAGAGCACTGCTGACCCTATTATTCCTTACAACCTGCAATCTGTGTGCCTCCGGGCGTCTGCCAACTACTTGCAATGCAAACAGATAGTTACAGAGCTACCCGAGTTCAGGAAGAATGTCTTCTTATACCTCTGTGAATTCCTACAAGAAGCTTTACAGCATAGCGCTGAAAATGGACTTGATGCCAAAACTCTATCAACATTATTTGGGACAATCTTCCTCAGGGATAATCCGAGCCTTAACCAGGAGCCCCAATCTCGTATAAATAAGCAGGTCATAGATAAAAAGAAAGCTCAGTTTGTTTACCATTTCCTTATCAATGACCACAGTGACATGATCTTTTCTAGATAAATTATCTTCATTCTTTAAATTTATTCATAATACTCACATTTTCCATTATTTTATGTAGTATGTGGTAAGTGTTATAATTTAATTTAGTTTTAGTTATTTAACCCTTTGGGCGCCACTGATCGCTGTGCGACTAGACCAGATCTATAGTCTTCAAAAGGTCCATCAAATAAATCCATTAGGATTCATATATCCATTATAAATACGTATTTATTTTATTTTACTAATAATTATTTACGTATGCTTTATGTAAGGTATTATTTACCTCAAAGTTTTCATAAAAGCAGTGATACTAAAGATTAATATGGTATTAATTTAATAATAGGTTACAGAAAAATTATAATCTGTTATATTAAATGTCTATAATGCTAATAAAGGTTGTAGTTATAATATTTATTAAACATATGTAGTTAACTTTATGTATCATGGTGACATAATATGTTGTATTTTGTAAACATATAAAATAGCTATAGGATAGTATAAATTAAATAATATACAGTTTTGACGAAAATATTCTAGCCAAATTTTGTATTCGAACAAATAAATTATTCACCCAGTGTTTATAGAAGTTTGTATGAATCTTGGTAGTATCGCATTTTTATCCGACGTTTACACACGAATTTTAGACTAAATTACCACTAATTTCCATTTTGATATTATGATTATATCACGAGTTGCAGGCCAGAGGGGTACAAGCAAATCCCTACATTTTTGATACGAAAAGAATATCCGACTTTCGGTCATACATCATAGTAATTTGTTGAATCTTTTTTAACTTTAAACATGAAAAAAATGTAGGTATTGTATCGATAAAATTTGAAACGAATAACTTATAAAAAAAAAAGTTTTTTTTTATACGCCCCTCTTTCTTGAAGCCCGCGATATGTGTATTCCAACATGTCTGTTGTTTATACAATTGCACCTCTTTTTTCCTAAGAACATGACGTGTACTTACTTAATGTAAAGAGGATTGGATTATTATACCAACATAATAATTGCAGTGTTGAACATGCTGCATAAAAACTCCTTACATAGTCGCAGCGAAGTAGCGGAATCAGGAAATATATAAAATACTTTGAAAAAAGATTAAATAATTCAGCGGTTTATTTATTATCAAAGATTCGAATATTGTTGAGAATTTGCATTCGATTAGCGAGCTTCCCAGTGCTGCGCGTATGCCAGCTAAGTAGCTTTGTCCTTCAAAAGCGTTTTATTTAATTTCTTCGTTGTTTCCGTTTCGATTTCGACATTTCTCTGCGATTATGAAATCCTAAGATGGTGTATTTATTGCAATAGTACGAAGGTCAAACGAAACTGAATATACTACGTTACGATTGCTTTATTGTATGAATTAATGTTTTAACTGAGTGTACCGCTGTAATTAGAAGTTAGATGTTTCAATTATCTGCTAATTATGCCGGCTCTGTGTAACCCAATTACCTACTTGTGCATTTACATCACACCAAGTCTCTTGCAAGCGTGCGCAATTTTTTTATGTGTATATACGGACTAGTAAAAAAAAAGGACTTCGCGCTGTAATACTACACCATATGCCAGATATCGGAAATCTGTCATTTGGGGCGCTTATGTAAATGTGATGTAATTTGCGTATCAAGTTGGAGCTCGCAGGTGTCTCAATGTCTAGTTAGTGGATCGGAGTCCTGTTTTTTTTACTAGTCCATGTGTGCATAATATTATCGTTTATTTGTGCATAATAGGGATGTTGTTATGTACCACACATAAGCATTTTGAGAAGCAGGTTTGGTCCTCAAGCTCCTTTACGACCGTCTTCCTCCAGGGTTGAGTGAATGAGTCTCCCTGTGTAGTACCTAGTTCTTGCTGTGTTATTGCTTCGGCGTTGATAGCCATTTCAGTTGAAATACCTAAAAATTTTGAAACACGATTGCTTCATGAAATATTTAATGGCTTTAGCAATTTGTGAAGTCGATAGATTTGTTGATTTAATGTTGAATTTTACTCAACAAATTAGAGATTATTTTTACGGAATGAATTAAGAGTGTCATTATAATTTCCATTCTTGATTATGTGTCAGTATTTTAGAATGTTCACTCATTATGCTTGCGCGGTAAAGGGTGCAACAAACGTTACTTTGTGCCTTTTACCTAAGTACCTTTGATGGAATGTTTTGTTCACAGCATATGACTCCGTAGTATTTGCTTGTCGTGAAATTAAAGAATTCATTAAAATTTGTGGATACTCAATTAACTATATGATTTTTATAGACATAGACAGTTATAGCATACGTTTTCGTTAAAAGTACGTAAGTATTTTACATAACATCATGTATATTTCATTTATTTTTTATAACATCACGCCCGCAATCCCCGAAGGGGTAGGCAGAGTCAAAGGGGCAGATAGCCCCTTCAACCACATTCAGCCAAAAATAAAACTTAGCTGGGTTACATGGAAGATTGTGAAAAAGTAGTGACAAGTGGCTAGCTTGTCGCTTACACAATCACATACCCAAAACCCAATGTGCCATTAGTGGCCTTGTACGACATGCTAGGCAAGGAACACAGTTGGCACATTTTTTCCAAGTCTCAGGCCAAAATGGGTCAAGAAAAGTTAATTATATATAATTGAATTATAATTGCACATCATTGCATTGAGTTGAACATCATATATAATTGAATTATATATGTATTTATTATATTATATAATTTAAAACAATAAATAAATATCAGTGGTCACGTTCGTAGGGGCGGAAAACCCTAATGTAGGTAGGTACTTGTGTATATGCCAATCAAATGACGTATTTCTATAATCGGAATTTCCTTTGTTCGTCAGCATATCATCAGTATAGGTATCTACATTCCTCCAGCTTCTGGTCCAGGGGGATGGGTTTGGTCCATTGTATTGTCCCCAATACAGTTTTTTTTTGTCAACCGTGCCCAGTAGTCACTATTTCAAACAGGATTATTTTCAAATACCCACCGATCACGTTGCCGTGAGTACTTTGTCCTTAGAAATGTGGTGACCTCATTTCCCACATTTCTAAGGATTAATATGTTTTTATTGTTTATTGTGGTTTAATGTTTTGTTTAATCGTTCTATCGTGTCGTGTCGCTGTTCTAAATGATTCATGACATAAGAATCCTAGTAAATAATAGAATCAATATGCGATAATGTCCATCCATTCAATTATGTTTCATAGGATTGTTGTATGACCGTTATAACATAAAAAAGACCACGGTCTATATGTTTTATCAGCAAAAATATGAGAGTACATTTTTTAAACTTGAAAGTACAAGAAAGGCCCCTTTTTTCATGAATATGTACCACATTGAAATTATGGTAATCTTTCGTGGTCGTGTTGGGTAGCATCACACTTTGAAAAAGGGGTGTGGTTTGAAAAAGATGAGTCAAGTGGCAATCGATTGGTACACTTAGCATCTATTTACACTTATGTACTAATATTATAGTCCAGGCATATTAGGATTTCACCTCGGAATGAGAGATGGTCGGCTATACATTTGTATGTACCCTAAACTTGTCTCAAAACCTACCTATTGCAGGGTGTCCGCGTCTTCAGATATCCCAAGGTCTTTGACCTAATTTTTTGTAATTTCAACGTTCATAAATATATGAAATGATATTTTTCAATAAAAACATTACTTAACAATTTAATTCTGTTCTTTTTATTTAGTTACAAACTATTTATTATAAATAAGATTAGAATTAAAAAATAATTAAAGTGTACCCCTTAATGACTTTATGATTACACGAGTAGGTAAGTGTTTTTAAATGAATAAATACTAAATGACCTCTATCTCGAAAATAGGTCAAGATATAAAAAAAAGTTTAAACAAAAATTGTAGAGAGTCTAATCCTTTACAATATTTATAATAAATATAAATAGCATAAAACCCATAGGAAACGAGATATTTGCAATAAATGTGTAAAAAAATCGATTTTTTTACCTTTGAGCTTGGGATATCTGAAGATGCGGACACCCTACGATAGGTAGGTTTTGAGACAAGTTTTAGGGTACCAAAGGTAGGTAAAGGTTTGTACAAGTTTATAGCCGACTAGCTCTTATTCTGAGATGATTTCCTTTATTTGACTAATGTTCCTGGGCTATTATGTGTTTGTTTGTTACCTTGAACGCGCTAATCTCAGGAACTACTAGTCCGATTTGAAACATTCTCTTAGTGTTAAGATAGCCCATTTATCGAAGAAGGCTATAGGCTATATAACATAAACCATAAAACCGCAGGCACAGCTAGTAAACTATTTTATGATCCTTAATCTATCGCCAGTCGAGATAGTCTATGTTAACACGTCATCCTATCTATTTGAACTCCTATTGTGGTTTTTTTATTTGTAATATCATTGGTGGTTTAGGAACACTGACTTTACCAGCACACTCAATCTAGTACTTAGGCATTTCTAAAATATGAATTACTAACTGCTTATATGTGGACAAACTGCCTATATTTATGTATGCAATGCGTTTTAAAATAGGATAATGACTGCATTAAAAAACTATATTTCTATTTAGTCCGTCAGCTAGATTTTAAATACTTACTTACTAAACACAACTTGCCCACTTGTCCCACATTGGTCTGGGACTTGGCCCATGTTGATCTGGGACAAAAAAAAAGAATGTGCCAACTGTGCTTCTTGCCTAGCATGTCGTAAGAGGCGACTAATGGTTTACGGGGTTTTGGGTATGTGACTGAGTAGGCGACGAGCTAGCCACTTGTCACTCCTTTTTCACAGCATTCCATTCAACCCAGTCCACTGTCCCATGTTGGTCTTGGACTTAAAAAGAATATGCCAACTGTGGTTCTTGCCTAGCATGTCGTAAAAGGCGACTAATGGTATATCGGGTTTTGGGTGTGTGATTGCGTGGGCGACAGGTTGGCCGCTTGTCACTGCTTTTTCACAATTTTCCATCTAACCCAGCCCGGCTTTATTTATTTTTGGCTGAATGTGGTTGAAGGGGCTTGCTGCCCTTACGACTCTGCCTACCCCTTCGGGGATTATGGGCGTGATGTTATGTATGTACTAAACACAACATATTTTTCGCTTGATTTAAAAAATCACAAAGATAAAGAGCATCAAAGTTTTCGAGTAGGGGCGGGCTTGCGACGTCACTATTTTGTACAAATTGTACGAAAGCGTGACGTCACGCGCAACTAGAATGCATTTTATCTTCGTCAATGTTTGTTCGACAAATAAATAAAAAAAATATATAAGTACGGTCGAATTGAGAACCTCCTCCTTTTTTTTGAAGTTGGTTAAAAAATACGTGTTCAATATTTTTTTATAATCGAACTGACGGACTAAACAGAATTTTTTTGTCATCTTGCCTATTGTATGGCGCTAGCCCAAGAAAGCCTAAGCCAATGACTCGACCAGGCAAAAATAGCTGGGTATTATCGTATCATAATGGGTTATCATATTAACGCCCATGCTATCACGCCCCTAATTACTTATATACCTACATAGATATAAGGCGAGAGACTATGGAAGTGACAACTGCAAAATGTATTTGTGCATATTGCATTTTGCCTTTTCCAAATATTCTAAATAACACAATACTTTGTTCTGTCTGTTTGTTAAACATATAATGATGTTATTGTTTATTTATGAAACTGTATTGAGCGACATGAAAATATATATTCTTAGTACAATTTACTCATATTTAAATTCTTTAGTTATACCTAATTAGTGTTTATTAAAATGGACATAAACAAAAATATTTCACCGATTAAGAAAAATAAGACCAACTTTTTACTATAGGTACCTAAGGAAAGTAAATCTCACTTTAGGGTTTGGAGACAATTTTGTGATAAAAGCTTTGCCTACATATTTAATGGACGCCTCTTAGGGAATACTTATATTTTTTTTATAAGTATTAGTTAATGACGACACAAATCTAATTATTCATTTATACATATCTCTTAAACCTGTATATTTGGTGACTGAAATAATTGTTATTAACCTAATCTAACTTTATAATTTATACATCCCAGTAGGTATAGTGGAAAAGCTACATAAAGTTTGCATATAAAATAAAAAAATTACTAAGTTAGCATGCCTGTTTGTATCAGCAAACATTTTTGGAATTAATACCGAGTAAAGAGGTTCTTTCACCTAGTTTGCAAACCTGGCAACCTGGTCTTTAATTTTTTTTCAAATTTCAAAAATTCAATCACAGTAACAAATGACATACGTCGTTGTCAATTGTCACAAAAGCGTATCGATTTTCGGAACAAGGGCGGTTCATTTTAAAAAACGACGCCTCAGATTCAGCATCTGTTGTTTCTTTGTCTCTCGGTATAATTCTATTAGCTGTTTTGCCACATTTTGTGTTTATAAAGAATTTGCTATTGACGACTGCTACGTTGGCAGCCAATGTCAAAGGCGTAGTGACGATTGCGCGGGAATTAAACTTCAGCTACCCTTCGTCAATTCGCCACGCTGCGGAGATCCGTGATCAAAGTTATGAAGATCAAACTGCGTAAGTATGACTGCATATATCTATGCTAGTTGGTAGCAGTACAAACAAGGATTACGTAGGCTTAAATATGATGATATACCACTGCACAAATAGACCTGATAATGAGACTTGTGGTTGTCCTTATTAAAGAAGAGGATAAAATGTATTAAATTTTCATAACAATCTAGGAAAATGTAGAGACTCAATTAATGTCTACAAATGATATCTCCTATGTGGGTAGTTGCGCGCATCTAAGTATAACTTTTCTGTCGCTTATAAGAGCTGAAGATTCATTACTTTCTCTATTTCAAGTTGGCAAAATATTTCCCTGTGACACCATGCTATAATATTTGTTTTTATAACTTACCCATTATTTGTATTTTTCTCAATTTACAAATTTTACATTTACCTACATTTATTGAATTTTAAAATACTTATATTTTTTTTAAATTTTTCACCATGTAGGCTATGAACGTTACTCCTGCTTATTAAAACTGGCATAATAGAAAAAATAAAAGGGAATGAGAGTGGTGACACGACCAACTTTAATATTAGACAAATAGTTATGATTATTAAAGACATTATTATGTCTAACAATATCTTTGTACGTTTACGATATCTTATCATAGATAGAGATAAACAATATGTTAGCCACTTCATGCTAAACTGTAATATCGGGAAAGGGCACTTGATGCCTGGGCCATTCAATATGTTAGCTATTTCATACAATTTAGACATATCAAAATGGAATTTACTAGAATACTTCAGCGTTTTCCGCGAAGACTCTTCGAAGTTAATTTAACCCTTAAACGCACAAAGTATCAAAAACGCAACGAGTTTTTGTGTATTCCGTTTCATGACTGTTAAATATTTTTTAGGGTTGGCATTACAGTTTTTGATTCCTTTGTCTATTCAACTTTGCGTCGACAAGCGTATAAACGTCATTAGTTTGACATTTTTTATGTCATTTCGGTAAAAGTGAACGAGTCCCGCGATTTTTCAAATAACTTGTTTTTGGGCGAAATAATTGTCTCCAATCTTTGTGCTCTTGTAATATTACTTCACGTAAAAATACGAAGGACGTAGGTAAGTCTTTATTTTCTTATAAAATATATGAATTTTCCTACTTTGCTCGATAATTCAGTATTTATGGCAAATTTTTGTTCGTATCAAAATTGATACAACATGCTTTTGGGGCATGATTTTAGAATGGTTTCTAATTTATTTCATAATGTTTTCAATGAATGCATTTTTTGGTTTTCCTTTGGTTGTGGGTTTTTATGTTGCTTATTTTGCCTATAGGATGACTTCTAATAAGAAAAATATTGAACGCTGGCTCGAAATGTTAGAAAATGGGAACGTTTCTTCAGATGGAGAAGATGATGACGAAGATGATCTTGATTTTTATGCCACGAGAGAGGAATTACAAGCAGAACTCGAAAGTCAGGTCGATGAAGATGAAGAACCGCAGGTATGACAAAGCTGCCTACAGAAAAATAATGATCCCATGCCCGAAAGTTGTGAAGGAGTACAACGCCCACATGGGGGGCGTTGATCTAATGGACTAATTTCTCGGACGATACCGCATAAAAGTGAAGTCGCGTAAATGGTATCTAAGGATTTTTTTACCATCTTTTAGATCTCACTGTAATCAATTCGTGGGTAATTTATAAAGTGACGCAAACCAAGAAAGGTGTTGCCAAAAAAGATTCACTAAATTTGGCAGAGTTTAGAACCGAGTTAGCTAAAAGTCTTTGTACTTATACACCACCTAGTCAAAGAGGGCGACCAAGCGCAAGTGGCAGCTAGGAAGAACCTCCAGTCAGACGAAGGAAAAACCTGCAAATAGTTCCTTCATCGTTTATAAGGCTAGACAATGTAGGACATGAGCAAAAACGCACAGATAAACGCATGCGGTGTAAGATGGCAAATTGTAAATTGTTTAGCTCAATCATATGTTCAAAGTGCAATGTCTACTTGTGTAGCAACAAAAAAAATGCTGATTGTTTCAATAATTTCCATCAATAAAAGTATATTTTATAACTAAATTAAAAATAAACTGTTCATATATATAAACGATAATGTATTTCATTTTTATACCCTAAACGCATATTGTATCAAAAATGATACTAAAAGTTTTTCACAAAATTTTTACATAAAAAACTACATGGGATTTTTTTTTATATTTTTCCTTCTATTTACAGCTAATGACCCATAACATATATTTTTTTCAAGGAAATCCAACGTCTTGTGCGTTTAAGGGTTAAATATTATAATAAATACCTACCTAAATATTATGTTCATATCCATAATGGGTTAAATATTACTGTCTATTAAATCTTGTACTATGATTCAACATTCATTTGCTCTGATAAAAAATAACGGCTTCCAAATGCGGTTCCTACAACACCCAGACTCAAATCAACTAGAAAAAAATGGTGTAACTGACTCGACTGGTAACTAACTTCTAAAATGAAAGTCCTACTTTAGGTGGACTAAAGTCGGGAAAGCAGGATACATAATACTCATCGAGATGTGCTTGATCAGGTAAGGTTTTCTCAATGAGGTTCCGTATGACATTATCATGTGCAACACATAGAAAAGTTTGCCTCGATTGTTTCCAGCGCGCGATCGATTCCCGTCGACGTCATCGACGGACGAGAACGACTGGGAGGCGGACCCGTCGCGGCACCACCCCGCCATGCTGCACCACCCTCGCCACGCGCCGCCGCCCCCGCAGGCCATCATCGCGGGTTCGGTGCGCAAGCGCCGCGGCAACCTGCCCAAGCACTCGGTCAAGATCCTCAAGCGCTGGCTCTATGACCATCGGTACAACGCGTATCCGAGCGACGCGGAGAAGTTGGCGCTCAGCCAGGAGGCGAATTTGACGGTTTTGCAAGTAAGTGGAGTTACCTCTGCGGATCTCTGCTCGGGAAGTTCTAGCGGTGGCTATACATCCGTACCGAGTGATGCCGAGAAGATGGCTCCAAACTATGAGGCTAATTCGATTGTCTTGCAAGTAGTTAAGTGACTATCTCTCTCACACTGGCACAGAAATTGCTGAGGCAGTCCGTCAATATCCTCAAGCGTTGACTGTTTGAACGCTGAAAACGCCTAGGTAAGTGACCTATGTGAAAATAGTTAGTGCTTAGCCCAAGATCCTAGATCTCCTAGGGTGGTTATAGGTACTTACATAGCTAGGTACCTACTTGTTTACCTCTTAAAGCTTTCCACGCAATGTTTGGTGATAGCTATTACTCAACGTAATCGACAAGAATAATATCCTACGATATATCAGTGTTCTATTATCGCATGATAATGAGAACGCAGGGGCTGAAAGCGTAACTAGACAGTTCATTAAGACAACCATCCCAATGAGACCACTCTAAATAGCGATCTTAGGTTCCGAGACATTGTCTCAAACTGGATCATATCAAATTGCAGGTGTGCAACTGGTTCATAAACGCGCGGCGGCGCATCCTGCCGGAGATGATCCGGCGCGAGGGGCACGACCCGCTGCACTACACGATATCGCGGCGCGGGCGCAAGCAGCCCGGCGCGGGCCCGCTGGCGCTGCCCGGCGCGTCCGGCTCGGGCCTGGCGCTCGCGCCGCCCGCCAGCGTCACCGTCACCTCGTGGGACGGGGTCGTGCTGCAGGTGCGTGTAAGACCATCTTTCCCACTGGGCACTTTGGATACGTATCTAGGGCGCCGTGATCGAAGAGGGCAAGTTCCAGATTACCAATTGATCGCCGATATCTATTACGGAAAAACTGTTTTTTTTTTCTCTTAATGTGCCCAGGGCCTCCGATAGGCCCGATACACGATACGACGACGTGTCGTGCTACGGCGCCGCAACCTTAAGGTGATTTTCCACCAGAGGGGCGAGACGAGACGAGTCGTGAAGAGAATTGAAATATGTATGGCAAATTTTCAATCCTCTCCTAGCACATTTTTGGTGGATGGAATTTGCCATACATATTTCAATTCTCTTCACACCTAGTATCGTCTCGCCCCTCTGGTGGAAAATCACCTTTATGGTTGACTATATCGTCAGGTCGCGTCGTAGCATCGTGTATCGTCTTTATGTAGGTACCTATATTTTATGTATGAGCGCTTTTAGATCAGCGACATTTGTAGTTGATACATACTTAAATATGTACTTATTATAAAACCTGTGTAAGCCCCGGAGGAGAAGAAGTTCAAAGAGCGTTATGCTCTTTTAACTTTTAACTGCAGGTGCGTCCAACACAAGGCCATAGTTCGAAGAGGTGGCATTGTTCCACAATGCCCTACCTTACATTCCCATTGCTCTGAAATAGTGACTGAAGTGAGGTCCAGCGCGTACCTACTAACTCACTTATAAACATACCGATATCCCGATCGCGGCTCCTGGTAACCCAAGTCATGTCGGATCAAGTAACATTTTAATTTGCCTGTAATTAACGCTTCCACCATAAATTCAACCCTACGACCATGGTGCTTTAAAATTAAAATTAGATTAGCAACATTTGTATAACTAAGTACTTTGTTGATAAGCGTATACTCGGTACATACATATATCCTCAATGGATATGTTCTACAGTTATCCAATCCAATGCAAATGTTATCAAGTTTGATGGAACGAGTAACTATAGGTAGCATATAATGAAATCAATTTGCGTTTTTATCGCATTGGAAAATGGTTTGTTATTGAATTATAGATATACCTACTTATCAGATGCATGGACCGTACTACGTCTACATTGTTGGGATACCTAACAACGAAATATTTTTCGTAAGCATATCCAAAATTAGGGACCATCCATAAAGTACGTCACACGAGTCTCATGATATTTTCATGATCGCATTTGTGTGACTCCCCCCTCCCTAGTGGGACATCACATGTTTTGCAATCTTACATCTAAAAAAAATTCAGTCGAATTGAGAACCTCCTCCTTTTTTTGAAGTCGGTTAAAAATTATTTAATTAAAAGACGTCGTTCACTCGGCGAAAGTCAATTAGGTAACAATTTGTCAAAGCGCCGACCGTCATGGACCTACGTGACACTAATTGGGCGAATATGAACTCGCCAACAAAACTTATTTAAAACCTAGATACATATACTCGTATTCGATTTCGAATTGTGACGTCACACTTCGTCGACTCCCCCCTCAACCTTTACGTGTGACGTACTTTGTGGATGGCCCCTTAATATTCGACTCTTCTCCATTTCGTGAAATATCTAGATATTGATATCGAGTGTGATCGTAGGAGCGGGTCAGTTCAGTGCCTCAAATTTCAGCTAGCTAAGTTTATCGACTAAGTTATGTAGAGTTGTGCTTAATTGTAAACATCATAGACATGGCGGTTAAAAGAGTAGGTACCCAACTAGCGAGTTTCTCGCTGGTTCTTCTCTGTTCAATCAACGTTTTAAACCGGTCAAATCAGACAATCACATCAGCTTTTGCAAGGTCTACACGAATGAAGATATTTATATTTCCTTTTTTTATTTTTCTGTGCTTGTCTTACCACTTAGTACTGACATGATCTACAAGTCTACCGGTACGAACATTCACATAGCCCCCTCAAACGGCTGTTGATCCTTTCAGAACGAGCCAGTGGAGCACGTCCGCGGCCACGACTACGGCGACGGACTGCTCGTGTACCGTAGCGATGGCGACGAGCTGGCCGACGCCGAGGAGGGCTACTCGAGCGCCGCCAGCGAGGAGGAGGTCAAGTACGACCCCTCCGTGTGGCAGTCCGTCATCCGCTACGCGCCGGACGACCACGACTTCCATCCGGCATCAAGGTTTGTCGCTCTCTCACCTGTTTGTGACCGTTTGGAACAGACAGACATTTTATAGTTCTTATTTATGAAAGATTTGAGGCAAAATCTGTTGTTCTTAGCGATAGAAAACTTATTATTGTTGTTTTATTATATTTAAGATAGCAACGCCCCGCGGTTTCGGTATGTTACTCGCTGATAAAGTAGCTTTCCATTGGTAAAAGAATAATTCAAATCGGTCCAGTAGTTTCGGAGCCTATTCGATGCAAACAAACAAACAAACCTTTCCTCTTTATAATATTGGTTAGTATAGATAATGCTACGTTATATTACTTATACGATGATAAGTACATACATATCACGCCCATAATCCCCGAAGGGGTAGGCAGAGTCAAATGAAAAGTAGGTATATATCGGGGTTATTGTGTTTTTGAGCTAGCTGGATCTACAGATATATTTTTCATAGGAGTAATTTTTGGTTTTGTGAGGCTTATTCGATTAATTCGGCGAAGCCGGTACGATTTGGAATGCTTCACTTCCTAACTTTTGACATGACCTCTTCTGTTTGTTTATCTTACTTACTCAACGCTGCCCCCGTCCATTACTTAGGCAGTTATTTGACTTTTTTACTTTTACGCTATTCTTTTAGAACAGCAGCGGTGGTTACAGTTACGACAACGGAGGAGATGGGGGAGCGAACGGAGGCGACGACGGCTGAGGCCTGGCCGCCCGCGCACCTGCACCCCGCGCCCGCGCTGCTGCGCCCGCGACGCATGCAGGTGAGCGAGACCCGCAGCGGCGGCACTGGCGAGGAGGTGGGGGAGCGAGCGGAGGCGACGACGGCTGAGGCCTGGCCGCCCGCGCACCTGCACCCCGCGCCCGCGCTGCTGCGCCCGCGACGCATGCAGGTGAGCGAGACCCGCAGCGGCGGCACTGGCGAGGAGGTGGGGGAGCGAGCGGAGGCGACGACGGCTGAGGCCTGGCCGGCTGTGCGCCCTTACACTGTAGCAATTATTTACTTTAGATATTTGAATGATAAACTAGGAACTTGGAAACTGTCGCCTAATACTTTCAATGGGACAAACATTGCAAAAAAATATTGAAATACAATATTTATACATACAAAAAATCCATATTGTTGAATAGGGCCTAAAATCTTAATATTTACAAGCCTTATGACACGTCAAGCCCTCTATAATGCATTATGGTAACATCGTGTTTGCAACGGCAGGTGAGCACGCCGCCGCCGCCCGCGCCGCCGCCCGTGGCCGTGGAGCTGGAGGTGGCCGCCACCGACGTGTGGTGCCACACCTACCCGCCCGCGCGGGCCGACTAGCCGACTAGACGGCGATGACGGACATGTGCACTGTGGCGATGTTGGGGCGACACTTGGAATCCGAAACTATACCTGCTATCACATTATCTATGTTGCCCAGTTTGGGCACCAGTGAGATACTTTGCGCCATAAATCCGAGATGCTTTACCCACTATCACATTATCTATATCACCTAGTTTGAGCAGCAAAGACTGTACAGACCCTTGGGGGAGGGCCTTTGTGTGAAACCTATGGAACGCTCATTTATTTTTGATAATGAGCGCTTTCATGTTATCTTTATTGCCCTGGCGCCTGTGAGCACCTCACACTTTACATATAGGATAGGTGGCTCAGCCCTATGCCCTACGCACTCCAGAAAAGAGACCTCATATGCTTCCTTCATGCGCGCTTCAGTCATGTATTAGATTCTTATATTTAAACTGTTAGTTATTCACTTTGACGTTATTTGGGACTTCCTAATTCTGTGGTTTTCCAAGTATCATTAATTTGATAATGGAGAATAAAGATGAAATTTGTTTTAGAATACCGAAGGCTAAAGCAAAGAAGCCAAGTAACTCGTGGTTGTTTAAAAAAAAAATGTCTCATGTCATAATTTGAAAATGGAACCTCGTGATTACCAACTTTCTACAGTGCACATTTTCAGCAAACAGACTAAGCGTGAACCAATGCTGATGTGTCGCAATATAAGTTTTAGCCGTAAGCTGTAACACGTGGGCGAAGTTTGGTTTATCCGTTAGGTGAAATTTTAAATTTAAATCGACATTAAGTAAATAAGTTCGCCTGATGTCGTTTGATTGGACTAGGCTGACTTTGTCACTTCACTTTTGTCTTTCCAAGTATAGACTACTAAGTAATCTAGTACATAATAAATATGCTTTTGCAAGTTATAGGTACAAACATTAAAAACAATTTCCTTTAGATTTTCCAGTAGATACTCCAATCACAACGTCAGCCTACTTCAAATTCGCCCTGGCGACAAAAGTTCTTATTCGTAAATCATTTCTATTGACATTTGCTATCGTTTGAATTTGTTTTTCAAGAAGACGATTGACAACAGGCGACGTCGGTTTTAAAACACATTTTTTTTTTCTCTTTAAATCGTATTATTGTCCTGCTGCATTATATTCGTTAGCTATGTAAGCGGGAATGGATTAAGTATATTGATTTAGTTCTTTCTTGTGTAACGTATAAATAAAAATATTTTACACAAAACCTGTTCTTTCAATTAAAGTAGTTTGAGACACGGACTAGGTGTTTTAATACCGGCATCACCTGCAATAGTAATTTTATACCAGACTCGTGAATTGATTTAGGTTTTTTGATACATAACTACCATTTTCTTTGAGTAAAGTATTGCAATCTGTAACCACATGGGAATAGATTACTTAGTATGCGACCGGGACAGATTGGAATAAAGCAGACTGTTCAATTCCTAGTGGGTTTACCAAAACCGTTTTGTCGCAGATGATGCCGGGTGTAGCGGAGGGGGAACAAGACCAGTTCAAGTGTCTGTACCTTCTTGTGGAGACCGCGGTGGCTGTCCGCCAAAGGGAAAAGGAACAGGAGGATGCACTCCTCCCTAACGAATTCGTTGTAGCTAGGGCGGCGGAAGCTCGAGAGAATAAAGTAAAAACGTCATAGTTAAATCCTATAAAAAAATAAGTTGAGCATCATAACTTGCCGTGGCTTATTTACTGTTGAACTCCCTGTTTTTCTAAATGACTAAAAAATTTTTATATTTTATTATGAATAAGCCTTTCATGATACCTACACTTATATCTAAGTATAAAGTTCAGTAAAACACTTTGACCTGGTGACAATTATACTAATTGTTGATGACCTTTGATATCGTCTTTGTGTTTATTTCTTCTGTTAGTAGATTGTATAACGTGAGTTACTTATTTTGGTTTTAAATGTAAGTAAATTAAGCTAGAAGTTAAGCTGAATATTTGTTCTTAAGTATGTACATAATCGAGTACATATAAGATGACTTTTGTTAAATGTGTTTAATGCAAACTAATAAATCGATTAATAATTTGAGATTCTTTATCTAAACCTCAATACTCAACTTTACGAAGAACAATAAATTTAATATGAATGTTATGGGATACTAAAAAATAATAATTTCGTTTGCAGTAACAATATTATACGAGATCGGTTTCTGAACGTGACTTCATAGATCCCGGATCGATTCGTTCGAAGTGAAAGGGCGCGTAATTTGATTTTAGCCAATCGCACGGCCGCATCATACCACCTGTCAAATAAACAAAGCGAGACTTCAAATAGGAAAAGAAAGAAAACATTTCGTAGCTTACCGGCCGATTTACTTCACATCCTGTCTTCTTTGGTTTAAATATTACATTTGAAAAATAACTGCTTCAACGGTGCTTTGCGAAAATAGTTAAAAAGTGCCGGCGGTTAACAAACTCACTTAAAATTCACCGGTCTCGTCTGATATACGGACGTCTGTGAAAGATAACAAGTTTTCGGACTTCTTTGTTGTGGTATCCTACCTGAACCTGAGCAATGGAAGTCGCCAACAAATGTAAGTAAATTTTATTCTGCTTTTTAAAGTTTTTGCGTCTCGTTAAAACCCCTTTAGATATAGGTACCAATATTATAGTTTACGAACATTTATAAGAAACCGTAGTTCATCGTTTGATATAAATATACTTCCTTAGAAATTACTGACTGTACTTTTAACCACTGTAAAAACCTACTTTATTTTTTGTTAATTTAATTAAATGATTCAATTTAATATTGGGTTGGTAAATAAATAAAATATTTAACCTTCTGATATATTATTAGAAATTAAGAATATTAAGTACCTACAATAGTTTCTTACAATTATGTATATATTTGAATAATATATCAGTAAGTAGACCTCCTCCTCATATATTTAAAAAAGCTTTTAAATGGATCGGACAGTCATAAAAAATTATATGATATTGATATTTATAAATAACATGTAGTTTTTTATCAATTGATGTCCACTTCCTTCAAAAATACTTAGGTATATATCTTAAAATATATTTTACATGTCAGTTATTTATACATAAACTTGTTCTTTAAAAATTAACATTACTAAGGCTACCCTCTGACCTACCTAGGACAAATAATACCAATTAATTTATCTGAGTTTTATTATAAATAATTCCCTTGTTTATTTGCCTCTGAATGCTGATAAGATTGTAATTTTCCTTGTTTGCTCCTTTGCAGCCAAATACCAAATGGTCAAACCAAACCAAATAAGTAATTGGTTTTATTTTACAAATAAATTAATGCAGAGAGGTGACTTAACAATATCACTATTATTGTTATTTAACAATAAACTAACTAAAAACTCTAAACTTATATTTCTAAATTTTGCAATATTATTTAAAAGCCATAACAATATCATTATTTAAGTACTTAAAACAAAGAGATTTTTAAATGTTACCAAGCTAATCAGACCATATCACCAAATATAAAAGCAAACCCTCTTAGTATTTAATAATTTTATTATTTAAAATTGCTGGGTATCCTCAACTGGGTTGTCACTATTATTTTATTCTCAACATAGGTAGTAATTTCGCTAAGTACATACTAATTACTTGTTTAAATCAAATACTTATTATTTCTCAATAAGCTGTACTATTCCCTGCCCTACTTGTGGGATGTTCATTAATGAAAATATAATAACCCCCTTTACACTTTTTCACCAGTTCTGGTTACTGGGCCTCCATAAAGTAATATGAACATTCAGAACTAAATAAATTTTTAATCTTATTTTGAACTTTGAAACTAGGTAATTACTCACATTCCCCTCCTTTTTCCAAATATTCGCTTCTGAAAGAAAATGTGGTTTGGTCGAGTATCGAACCTGCTGCCTTTGCTTTCGGTAATGTAACTAATCCCGCACAGTATGAAGTCAAAAACTTCCGATATAAAGTACGATTTCTATAAAACTGTCATTAATTATAATATCGATTCATATATTTATCAATGAAAATAATAGCTATTACTATGGGGTAGGTACGCACTGCAAGGATTTACAAAAAAGTTAATTCTATAAATTAACCTTAGCGAAAATCGATTTTCTACGTGTTTCGGTTAAACATTTCGAATAGGCAGATATTATATCGCTGTCGAAATAGTAGGAATCTTATTAGTATTAATGAGATACGTTAACTGTTGATTTATTGAACTAGGTAATTCATTACACGCCGTCGGCTCGTGATTGCTTTAAAAATAAGTTTTTTATAATTTTAAGTAAAATATGACCTTGCCTTTTTGAGACGATCGCATGTTAACGAGTGGTCTTATGATAAGCGGCTCCAATAAGAATATTCTGGAGGATTTCATTTAAATACTTAAACCATGCAGGAGATTTCAATACAATTTAAAAACTCATCGCAGTAATGGCGGCTGAAAAATCCAGTTTTCATTTTATTCATACGGTCCTAAAAGTAGCTGTAGCCAGACGAAGAGAAGTCGCGATGAACAACAAAAACTAATTTCTTTCCGCAGCCGCATTGTGTACCTACGCAATATTTTTTGCTCGCACAACCGTTAAATTGCGCGGCGCGGGGCGGTCCAATGAGAAAGTGTTGTTTTTGCGAGATGTGTCATCCGAGTTCGCAGCGACCGTTGGCAAGGACGACTGCAGCCGTTGGACGCTGACTCAGACTCCGGAGTCGTCCTGTTCTATTTTTGAACTTCAGGTTTGACCTTTTAAGGAGTAACGGAAGTTTCGCGTGCTCTATTTGTCTATGCGACATAGTAGAGAATATTTCCGTTTCTACACACAATTTACCTTAAAGACATATTTTAATCTCTAAATAAGTACTTAGAGGAACTCATAATTCCTTACAATGTTGGCCTTCATCCACTAAAAATAAGTCTATTTGGTTTCCCTTCTCTAATCTATGAATCATCCAATCTGTACCTGACCTTAAAACACTGTTGAAGGTATTTCATTAAGTGTGTTAAATGCACTAAAACCCTGACATCGTGTGCCTTTTCTTTATAATGAGCCCCAAAGACTATTTTAGTGAATACTGATCAGAAAACTTAATTTATGCTAGTTAAGTCTCATATTCAAACCTTTAGTTAAATTATTTTTCAACCCAAATGACTAGAGATCTGATCAGAACTTTGTTCTTCAAAATTAGAGTATAACATTATTGTGTGATCGAAGACTTAGATTTCTTCGATCTTCATAACTGTGTCATATGATATGCCTATTTAATATCGTTGAACCATGTCATATCATGTGCATCAGTGGAAGCATTGTTTCGTCTAAATGGGAGTGTATGTTGAAGTGACTAGAACCTAATTCCTGGCTATTAATCGTCCGTACTGTTATTACTTACTACTTAGCATGTAGACAGTGAAATACCTATTTATAAACGTTTTGATGATCTCAGTTGTGATTCGTCAACTACCTAACTCTTAAATGAGAATAAACGGCTGGTCGTTTTCGATATTTCGGTCAAAGCTCTAAACTCAACGATGTGCATGTAGGCATTGCGTGCATACAATGCACTTGCCTTAATAATAAATGCATATGGAACGAATTGACGTCATTCAACTAGGACAACCATTACTTTTCTATAAGTACATATTGATAGATAAAATATTCTTTACAGTGGCAACTGAAAAAATTGCAACTGTGCCAATTATTAGTTAAGAAAATTAAAAAAATAATTTGGGAGAAAATCGATAAAATTTTTAAAAATCATCATCTTCCTAGCGTTATGTCCCGTGCTTAGACGGGGTCCGCTTAGACCATGATCCAGGATTTAGCGAGTCTGGTAATTACAATGAAGTGACTGCCGATCTGACCTTCGTAACCCTAAGATAGGGGAACCAGACAATTTTTGGATCATGGTTACAAATTCAAAGTTGTTTGAATTTGCAGGTTTCATCACGATGTTTTTCCTCACCGTCGAGCTAGTGGTATAAATATGTACATAGATTTTTTTAAATCTAGAGGTACATGCCCGGGTTTGAAACCGCACCCCTCGGTTAAGAGGCGCGTGTCCTTACCATTGAGCTACCACCGCTCTCTCAAAATTTTCAAAAATATCTCGTATAAAAATCTATTAAACACTGTTCTGAAAGCCCCTATTTTCTCTATTAGTTTAATTAAATTTTTAAAGAAACTTCCACAAGCTTTTTTTCCGTTAGTCATCTGAAACAAGCTCGTCATGAATGGTCTGATCAAATAAAGTGTTTTAAAAACGGCCAATTTAAAGTATTATTAAATTGACACTAAAAGGTCCCAGCCCGGGGGTGCCTTGATTAAAAGTGCGAAGAGAGTTCTCCGCCTAAATATCAATAAGGGTGGCCACATTCTGAAACATCTGGGAATGTTCGGAAATCTAATATTCACCTCGCCGATTATACCTATCGAAAAGTAGATATTTTAAAGCAATTTATGATATTATAGGTAATATTTTTTTGAAAATAATAGATAAAGAATACAAGTCGATATTTTAGGAAGAATAAAATCACAAAATATGATACCTATATTGTGATGTAATATAATAAGTTATAAAACCTGACACAAGTTTTGTATTTTTATCAACCAATATTTGTATACCTGTTAATCGAATATACAAAGAATAACAAATAAAAATATAGCAAATCTGGAGAAACAATGACGATTGTTTAGGGAAAGCCGGCGATACCATTCGCACAAAGTGGATGGACACCCCGTCAATACAATCCTACGGGGCGGCGTAATTTTTCCGAGCTGCCCGGCTAATGGGCCGTTACGGGCAACTTTATACATTTATTTGTTAAAGAATGACGCTCGATCCCACCGCCATTAGGTACTGGAGGGCGTCGATCGACGCATTATCAGAGCCCGGTGAATGGGATGCATGGTTTGTTATGTTCAGTTAAAGAATTAGGGCGGTAATAACAAGTTTTTTTTTTTTATAACGAAAACAAATTTAGGGCAAATGAATCCTCATGTCGTGTGGTCAACCACATGCTAACTTATTATTTTATTGTCGAAAGTTTTGACTGCCATTCAGCCTTGTAACGTCAGAATGGATGTCGGGAAAACGTAAATGTGGGACTGGTCCGACTAATGGCCCGTTACGGGCACTATACACAAAATCATTTGTAAAAGAGGGTTCGCCAATCGGCGCATTATATCAGCGCGATGAAAGGAATCCACGGTTTACTACGCCGAGTAAACGTTGGCCATTGTCCGTGTGGCCGTAAACAATGACCGCTTCACAGAAAAAACGGATGCGAGCGAATTTGTTATCGTGATTGACTTCCATTTAATATTTAGCGCAGATAAGACGACGGTCTGTAGGTTTTGCATACGATCGCATTAATTGGTGGTACGATTACATCACTGTTACAGTATTTTTTAACAGTCAATATGTCTTTAGAGCAGTGGTAGCCCAATGGTAAGGACACGCGCCTCTTAACCAAGGAGTGCGGGTTCAAACCCGGGCATGTACCTCTAGATTTTACAAATCTATGTACATATTTATACCACTAGCTCGACGGTGAGGGAAAACATCGTGATGAAACCTGCAAATTCAAACGGCTTTGAATTTGTAACCATGATCCAAAAATTGTCTGGTTCCCCTATCTTAGGGTTACGAAGGTCAGATCGGCAGTCGCTTCAATGTAATGTTCAATTACCAGACTCGCTAAATCCTGGATCATGGTCCAAGCGGACCCCGTCTAAGCACGGGAAATAACGCTAGGAAGATATAATGTCTTCTAAAAGAATGAAGTAGAGAACAAATCGACGCCTAAAATACTATTGGGTTTTACATCTACATTACCGACTTTGATATTCCCCTCGTCTCGTAGGGCAAGAACCTCCTTCTTTTTTGAAGTCAGTTGAAAAGAAGACAGGCGAAAATACATGATAGACATTACAGGGAAAACAATGTTGAAAATTCTGACTAAAGTAAGGATTTATCTTGTATTCCGCGGTTGGAAAAGTATTTTCTTGATTAAAGACGTTTTCGTGCGATTGTTCGCTTTTTCCCAATTTCCCATGGTTGATTAAAAGGGGAACCAGGTCATGAGGTTAGGGGGCTTAATAAAATCTTCCTTGTTTCTTTGGGTGTACGTATTTCCAGACGCAATCTTATTAAAACGCTTGTTTTTTTTTTTACAAAAAGTTAGAATATTTTTTGTACACAATTGTTGGCTGAGACATTTGTCTTCTTTATCCAAAAACTGGTTTAAGCAGTTTCTTCAATAAATACATATATGCAGGCTCGTTATTCCCTGTACGAGTAGTCTAATATCTTACGAAATATTCTATCTTTATCTAGGATGAAATGTCACTTTAGATTAATAGCATCAAATTACAATAATGATTAGACGATTTGTAACATGTTTCATGTTTACATCTTCAGAACAAAAATCTATTACCTTAAATTGATGCAAATTGTTATTGTCGGTTTCATCAGAATCGCTCATCGATTTTGTTAATAAAATATCCTATGCACTGTGTATAAGTTATAAATTATTTAATTATACATACCTATTTATAATAATGGTATAGATAGATAAATGGATATCGTTGGAACCATTAGATCCTTTCAACCGTACTGGGTAACCTACATCACCCACACTGCACCATCGAAGTCGTCGTCTCTACATCGCTCGCCCCTGCAGGCTTTCTCCAGGTCACGTCGGTCGATGATCGATCACTCTGAATAGAATCTGTCGTATGTTGTTCATGTGAAATTGCGGCCAATCAAATTAAGTACCGCCGTCCTCCTACATGGCTTTCTATACGTTTGTTCAAGTTACTAACCTGCAGGGCTGTCAAGTGAACAATGATAGAAGATGAAAGCTGTTGAAATCGTGTTTAGACTTTAAAGTCTTGACCATTGTTCTTCGATTTCTTATAACTGTTTATCTAATATTTCGCCCGCGCAGCTCCCATTCCCATGAGAATGCGGGGATAAAATATAGCCTATGTTACTCGCTGATAAAGTAGCTTTCTATTGGTGAAAGAATTTTTGAAATCGGTCCAGTAGTTTCGGAGCCTAATCAATACAATGAAATCTTTCCTCTTTATAATATTAGTATGATGTCGCCATTTATTGATTTTGAATAGTATTTGCTTGTGCTTAGTTCTTGGTTTTTATCATATTTATTTTCATATCAGGCTGTGACCTCTCGTCTCGTTTAGAACATATTTAGTTAGTCTGCTAAGTTGGTCAACTGTTGTCGTCTTATTAGACTTTTAGACTTTACACTTTAAACTACTAGAAGGTTGCTCATTTCTTTTGTTCTGTCTCAAAATGGCAAGCCCATCTTAATGGATTGCTAACGGCAGGAACAATCATATCAGCCCTAACCGTGTGGTATGCCGGGTGCAACGAAAGCCCGCCTGGCGTGTCTCCGCATAAGGCAAGACGGGTGGGCGCGACTTGCGCGGCCCACGCGCAGGAGTTACTCACATTCACTATCCTGAATTTACAAGTATGCAGTTTCATTGTCCGTTACAACCGTTGGAAAGTTTTTGGGCCCTCGGGCCTTTGTGACTCAAAGAGTTTCTTTTTTGAAACTATGATGTTTAATTAACGAGTACGCACTGCACTATCAGGATACCTGCTTAGGGTATGTGGGCTTCATTGTCTAATGAAAGAAATCTGCTCTTAGTATGTATCTGTGATATGTTATTGTTGTATGATCGATTCGAAATCGCCATATTACTTATGTATGTATGAGATATTCCATTTCAGCCGTACATCCTCTTTTACATTATCATAATGGCTTCTCAGTCAGTAATGGCCTCATCTCAAACATAGCTACTACGCACAATTAAACGGCGGTTATGGATTTGCAATTTGAGCTTAGAAAATATTTACAAGAAACGTGAGAAATCTTTGCACTTTCACGTAGAACATGGTGAGATTGTGGCTGAAAAAGTTTAATTATGATAAACATTTCAAAAATATTTAATGAAAAATCTACGAGATAGAATGAAGAACCGAACAAATGCAAATAAGACCGATAAGCAGTTTTGTCAAAGAAAATTATACTTAACATTTGCTGATGAGATTAGGGTTAACTAAATTATCTTGCTTATGGGAATTAAACGTGCTGCGCGGTAAACGACGTTATCTTATCTCTAGATCCCATCTAACGGGGAGCACCCGCCGCAATAAAGGTCACATCAGTATTGGACCTTATTACCTCTGACTAGAGTGAGTGAGCATATGCGTTTCGCTGCAAGGCAATTATAGAACATGTGTCGGGAGTCGCTGCATCGTTTCCACAAACCGTTGTGCTCAGAGCAAGTTTGATGACCTGAGCGCGGTCGCGCTGGCTCAACGCGCGAGGATCGTGATCAACGGCCGCGTATCGCTCGATGACTTAATGTTTGTACACCTACATACACTGCGACACATGTACTTATTTTAATTAAACAGATAAAAGTACATACGTAGCTGCTTTTATTCGTCTAATCAACTGAATTAATTATAAAGTGCATCACCCCTTTTCTGTCTTTTATAGCACGATCGTTATTACGTCCTACGAATGTGGTATTATTCGTACACATTTTATACAGGCTTATTGACTGCCATTGCGATTACAGTAATAATTTAGCTATAAAAAATACTTTCAAAAGGAACATCACTATCTCAGTTATACTAACGATCCAAAATCATATTGAAGATGCGATCATAAATTACCTGTTGATTACAGGAACATTTAACTCCTAGCCGATTTCCAAGCCGCGGCTTTTTCTTTGGTAGTCAGTGCGACCACTGGACCAATCAACATTTAAAACGGATATTGACACAACTAATGCTGAATCATTACTATTATTATTTAACTGTCTAAAACAGTGGTTCCCAAAGTTTTCTGGGCTATGATCCATCTAATACGAGTTCACAAACTCGGGGACCCCACTAGGAAATTTCACCGTTACCAATATGAATAAAGAAAGGAAGGTTGGGTCGATTGGTTGGTGAACCGTTCTACAGCCAGGGCCCACTCAGTATTCGTTCGTGACCCGCGCCCCATCGTTTGGGAAACCTTGGTCTAGAACTTTATTAGGCTATTTAAGTAGGTACTCAAATTGTAGCACTGTATAGAACTAGGACAGTTAGTTAGTTAAAGCTTTAAACTTAACATAACAATCTGCACCGTTTGCTTATTGAAGTAGAGTGATAAGACTTTTCTCACAGTAAGTATCTACACTTGAGACTAATTGGATTTTCTGTGTCACCTCTTCGCTTTGCCCCTCGTTATTCCCCTAAGCATATTTTAAGCAGCACTTTGTAGAGACAATTCGCAATAACATCGCAGTTAAGCGTGATTGATGTCGACTATTGGATAGGTGACCATACATTATTACAAACATAAGTAATGTCTTTCATTAATTTATTTTCTAGTTTGAATTTTTAAAGCAGTTTATTTTTTTTAAACAGAATCTCATTAAAATTTTCCACATATCGTCCTAATTCACCCATCGACAAGAATTTCCCATGCCAGGGCCGGAACTACAATAGGAGCTTCTTGGGCTGCGGCGCAGGGCGCCCGTAGACAAGAAGATTCCCGTTATAGACAATACACATATCTTTCCAACAGAACGAGGGTCTCTAGAAGCACTTAAAAAAAAAAATTAAGCCCATAAGTATTAAGACCAGGCCCCCACACTCAAGATCCGCCCCTGATCCCAGGTCCAGTCGTCTAAGTTGCACTCTGGAATATCGACCAGTGAATTTGTCCTTCTCTTGCAATAAGATAGTATTCACTCACCCACAAAGAGTAGCTATCCTCTGCGGTGGTAGATTCATATTATTACTTGATTTTCCTGTTGAATTTACGATTTATAAGTGTTTGATTCAAACCTATATAAATAAAGAGTATTTTGACTATTTTTACTTTGGCTCTATGTAGACACAACACTAGGTATACTGCGTAGTGCGTACACGGAGGCCTGATCATTAATTTCTGCTTTACTGCCTTTATAAATCCGACCTGGTAGCGTTTTAGTAGTGTTTTTATTGTCTGCAAGGGGGACTGTCTGCCTGATACACGGCTTTTAATCTTCTTCATGCGCACAAATGGCAGTTTTTATGAGTTTTCTAATCAACCGTACGATGCGACGCACAACACTTGCGATGGGGGATGTAAAAATTCTGAACTGACTGCGTTGGATCAGGGGAACGAATGACGAACGCTAGTACTTCCATTATAGGGCAGAATGATAATATTATATAAATCCCTTGATCCGAAGATATCGTAATACTGGTCCCAAGTTATGCTGTCTTATAATTTGGAAGCTCTATGACAGTATAACTTGGTTATGCGTAGACGTCTACGTGTATATATGTAGGTACACTCTTAAAGGACATCTCCGATGGTTTTTGTAACAGTTCCAATTTGACAACAAAAAATATCTGAAAGAAATGTAATTATCATCGGTTTTCATCGTCGTATATGCAGGAAGTTCTGTTTGTGGTTTAAGTTAACCCCAAATTAATATCATGTTTTTTTTTTATAACTTAAAACATTTCCAATGTATTCCATTACAATTTTAATGAATATGAAATTATAATTGAATACACATGTAATGGTGTTACGCACCTTTCGCCGTATTATTAATTACATTCCTGTTATACAACTGTCTGGCACTATCCCGGCGGGTTTAAGTCGACAGCTTTACTTAGTACGGTTCCCCCATTAATCATGTACATTTCTACGTTATTTCTTGCACAGAATCTGATGCTATCCCATTCACTTAATGGATAAATATAGCCCCAAAGCAGCAGCATCTTTTCTATTTTTCATTAGAGACGAATAATGTTTGATTTGAGAAACCAAATAAGTATTTGTTATTTCAGAGAAGGCGGCGGGAGTAGGTAAATTTCATTTTTTATTTGGATATTTTATTTCTCTGTTTGGTCCCTGATTTATTAGACTACCTTTATCTTTACGTGTATCTATATCTTGTTGATAGATGATCTTTAAATTTAAACCAATTATAACTGTAGACTTTTGTTCGTGATCACCTCCTCTTTTTGATGTTTCATAACTGTTGAATTTTATATGCGCTCAGTAAAATACTATTTAGAAAAAATCATTTGATGAAGAAAGATAACGCTTGCGTTCAAACCTACATAAGTCTGCGATGAAATCTCTCTTCCGCCACAGAAATTGTAGTGCTCACCAATACATAAATTGCAGCTAGTGTAGTACCGTTACAAAACCTATTGTGCCAATCAAAATCATACATTGCACGCGAATCATAGATTATTCACCCCGAGCGGGCGAGTCATCGCTGGTCGGGTCGGCTCGACCAGAACCGGCCAATCCGAGTTTTGGGCACCATCCAAGAGCTGACAATCGATACCCGGTGAGATGCTGTTCTGGCTGAACTGGGAAAAGCATTGCTATCTACAGTTCCGCTTTTGTTTGACTAGGCTAGCTAGATTAGAATGAAAAAAGTGTTTGACTTGCCTGGCTAGATTGGAATGAAAAAAGTGTTTGACTAGGCTGGCTAGATTGGAATGAAAAAATATCTGTAAATCATCTGTAACTGTTTAGATAAGGCTAACGACCGTTGGCTAGTATAGTTAACGTATACTACAATACATGCATTTTTACAGTCATCTAGTAACAACTTGGTATTTGATTTATCAATGAACTTTGCAGTCTAGGCAACACAACAATATAACGCGTTGAGTTCTAGCGTACATTTTTGCTGTTCTATATTTTAAGGCGGCTATCTAAAATTTTGATAGAGCTGAATAAGAAAATAAGTAGAACGATGTGCTCCTATATTCTTTCTATTTTTAACGCTCACAATTTTCTTTAGTAATCGCATTTGAGGTAAATGCCCATGCAAATTAATAAAAAGCTTATGAAGTATTTTGCATAGATAAAGTACAGGTAATCTATGTAATTCCTTTTGTGCTTATTTCTGTGTCAATAATTTTATATCAGCGATTCTAAACAAGTCTAGTATGTTATTATTTATGTAGAGTCTAGACTTGGATTTTCTTTTGGATATGACTACTTATATTTTTTATTAGCTAGTCATCTAACGATAATAATGTCGTTAAAAAAATTCAAGACCTAGTTGAGTAAATCAGTTCTGTACCATTATGTTCTGAAAAAAACATGGTTAAAATTCTATACCGTTATCAATAGAAAGTAACAAAGGCGGGAACTGTATACTGTCATTTTGACTAATTATTCACGCCAACACAAATCCGCTCTGCTCCCATTTGTCAAGAAGACGCGTAAGTGAAAGACATGCTATTCGTTTGAGTGAAGAAGTTTGATAGGTATAATAGGTGCTACGTTTAGGAAACCACTCTTTGTCTTTTTCGTTACGCTTCTTGGTTCAATGTTACAATGACACTTCATTCAGTTTTGTATTAAGTAGGTATACTATCCAATGAATTTATAGACATTTTTTTTGACAAGCTTGATCGCGCATTCGGAGTGATCCTGCCCCATGCGCCAAGAGTTGTTGGTTCGATCGCCACCCAGGATCGTATGATAAATACTTGTGTTTGTTCTGTGTCTGGGTGTTAATATCTATTTATTTATTTATTTATATTTGTAATACCACTGTTGTTTCTGATATCCGTAACACAAGTGCTTAAGCTACTTACCTCGGAGTCAGATCAATGTATGTGATGTAGTCTGATATTTATAGACAAAGAAGTATATGAACCTTACTACGCGGAAGTTTTAATGGATGGATGAAAGTCTGGTACAGGTAATGAAGGACAACGTAGCATCTTATTGCACTTATAGAAGTAACTGTGCAGTAATTGATATGCGGATGCTCCTGTACAAGATATTATCCAGAAAATAACACTTACATACACAGGAACACCGGCAGATGTTCGCCATAATAGTATCTGCAGCGGATGTCTAGCTTGCACGCTCGTACCGAGGCAATAACTTACCGTACCGTTCTTATCCTCTTGTTTAGTCCTGGCCGGTTCGATTCGCGCAGATATCGCGGACAAAGTGCTCGGGCGATCGGTAATAAATGCTCCTTGGTGTTGTTTTACATACCTTTTCACTGTATTGAGGATTTTTTTCTGGTTGTATCGACTATATATTTGACAGTTCCTCAGTTGGAGCCTTGTCGTACTATAGCTATATGTATTTAAATCCGTTCATATCTTACATACATATATAACATCACGCCCATAATCACCGAAGGGGTATGCAGAGTCAATGGGGCAGCAGGCCCCTTTAACCACATTCAGCCAAGAATAAAACTGGGCTGGGTTAGATGGAAAATGCTAGTCGCCTACACAATCACATACCCAAAACCCGATATACCATTAGTCGCGTTTTACGACATGCTGTTATCTTATTGAAAATATGACAAAACCGGAGACGGAAAATGTCGTTCATCAAGATTTTCTAATCGTGAAATGCAAAAGTTATTTCACCATCATTCATTTCTTCGCGACGTTGTAATTGAGAAAAGCCGCAATAAGTCACGGATGGATTTCTAAATGTTATTAGTGGTTGGCAGAACTTGTAAATATTATTGTGGTTAAAGTGCAGATTTCACCTTAACAAAGTAACATTTTAATTTCCAGGTTTAATTAAATGCATGACAATGTAATTAACTCCCGAGCCTATACTATTATTTTTGATGATCATTCTTACAAAGTAAAAGTTAGTCGTACAAGTCTTGGAGAACTAGCCACCATTTTAAATATGTTGTTTGAACTGCGATATTAAAGCTACATGCAATTAGGTACTTTTTTTATCTTTAAATTCTGACTTATTTCGATTTTACCTGCACTTAAATGAGAGGATAATTATTAATACTATCTGGACTTCCAGAAATGTCACTGGAATGTTTAGGACAACCAAGCGGCGCACCATAACCAACAATAATGAGAGTGCTGAACAAAAAAATAAATAAATAATAAATAAATTCTTCAGACTGGCACACCAATTCCCTAGTCCCAAACTAAGCTTGTGCTATGGATACTAGGTGAACGGATAGACATACTTAAATACGTTTATAAACATCCATGACTCGAGTACAAATATCCATGTTCATCACACGAAATATTTGCCCCTATCGGGATTCGAACCCGCGACCCTTGGTTTCGTGGCCAGGGTCTCTGACCACCAGTCAATATCGGAAGCTATAGTTGTATCTGTAAATAAAGCAACGAGCGATCACTAAAACTCGTCGCCATATTATTCCACGACTTCCTGAAATGTTAATGGTATGCTGATTCGCGATATTTCGCCGACGCGGCCCATAAATCAACCGGGCTCCACTACATCTGGCGCCCTCCAGCTAGACTGTAGCTCGGCGAATGGTGGAAATACAAGAATCACTACCTATCTGAATTGTGCTGAAGATACAAATTCGAGGAAAGGAACTTAAAACACAGACGGTCTGAATTATAGTCGCGATTCTGAGGATTTTCTTTGCGTTTGGGTATTTCCGATACAAATACGAAATTAGTTTTTTTTTTTCCAGTGCAAGTTCTATACTAATATTTGTGTATTATTCTGATCTTTTTGTTAAATTACTAAGTCCTTGATCGTCTTCGTAAAATTAATAAAGTTGGAACGACATTTTACTTACTTTTTATATAATTATATTGCTTTCTAAAAGTCTGCAAAAATACACCGCCCTATTAAGCCTGACAAAAAGATTAACTAGCATATATGTACATATTTTTATGAATAATGTATGTATCTAGCATATACAAAATTTTTTTGCATAATGTATTTTTATGAATAATGTATGTATCTAGCATATACAAAATTTTCATGCATAATGTATGTTATTCAGTATTTCACCTTAATTTGTCGCAAATTAAAAGCACCCGTATTCCATCTTACGATTAAAGAACGCCAACACGAACTAAACGCTTTTTATTGTCATTTCCAGGTTCATGTTGCTAATACCATTTGGAAGATCATGAGTCATGATCACTGATTATTATACAGAAAACAATCCATTGTAGCTTTAATTCGGTCCGACCGTTGCATTGCTGTTTATTGTCGTTTTTCACAATTGGATGGCCGTACAATTACGCCATTATTTCTAATTTAAACGTCATCCCAACCGACACACTAAATTACTAATTGTTTAATTTTCGACTGGAGGAGAAGCTGTTATCTGTTTGCTAATATTTGAGGATAGTAATTGGTACTTGTATGGTGTCTAATAGTCAATTTTCTTTATCGTGTCAGAATTCGTTTTGTTTTTTCAATTTACCTATACAATATTTTTTGATAGATTCACCGGAAGATTCGTATTCATTGATGATCTAATAATATGTTATTACGTTGCCCAAGTTGCGACTAATTCAGCACGCAGACATGCGATTAGTCGAGTAATCTCCGCTGGCCGATGACCGGCGGTGGGCAATTGACCGCGAATCGGTGCGGCTTCGGGTGTTACGTTTCAGCGTCGGGTGGTCAGGGTATTGGGCTTCTGAATGTCCCTGGTCCAATTAGATAATTATTTTACGTAATTTGTATAAAAGTTTATACAAGATCTAAGATCGGTTTGTAATCGTGTAGGCGATAATTTTGCTACTACTTTTCCACAATTTTCGTACTATCCAACCCAAGTTTCTTTGTAGCTAAAAGTAGTTAAAGAAACTTTCTGCTACTTGGTTCTACCTACCCCTTCGAGTTTTGTGGGCGTGACGGTATGAGTGTTATGTTTTCATGTAAGATCGGTGTTTTAGCAATAAGATCGCGGCTGATTCGAGATCTGAGCGCTTGTTTTTAGATTTTTAAAGAGCTGTAAGCATTGCGGCAAAATATTGTGAGGAAACCATTTACTTTTTCCATTGCAAAGCGCTCACATTGAATGGAAATTCTTGGGATATTCTTCTCTATTTACTTCTCTATTCTATTCTTGGGAGACTCAAATAATAAAAAAAATGAAAAAAAAAAATGGGTAGGCGCGCTTTGGTGTTGATGACAATAATGGCGAGTCAGTTTAATCTTCACCAGTATCATAGAATGCGTTTGTCAACACTTAAAAATAATAATGATATCCTCTCTTCTTTCAGCTGCATATTTTTGGCTTGGCATTTTGGGAGCGCCCAGCGTCAGATGCTAATGTTTATTCTGAAACTTTGAGGAGTTGACGATATCTAATTTCCGTAAAGCTGCAAGAGGAAGTTTTAGTGTACTGGAACTGATCCGATAGTCACTGAGTTACATTTTTAATATCTTGATAGTTTGTAAAGTTATGAAGCGCCCCAATTTCCGAGAACTGTAGTTTTATAAATGATACTTACTTATATATTATATTAATTTCAGAAACTAGTCTTGGAACTATTCCGTACGAAGGGAATGCCCTAGCGTGCGACTAGACAATTTCTGTGTAACGTTCGTTGCATTTTGCATTAATTCACAGAATTGTAATAGCTAGTTAGTACAGGAACGACGCCGCCCTGTCGCTGAAACATACTTGACTCATTTGTGACGCACATTGGAACTTCATAAAAGTGCTGTACGATCACACAAGTTTGTTATAAGAGTTGTAAGTAGCTATAAAGTTACGAAATTATTCATAACTAGCTATGCCAGCGGTGTCACCCGCGTTTATGGTTAATATTATAAAGACTTTCCGTCATACATGATTTCTATGTAACTTTAACCATTAAGGCAGCACACGCAATGGAAGCTTAAAAAATGGAGTAACTTCTCCCGTTTTCCCAACATTTCCCTTCACTTCTCTGCTCCTATTGATTGTAGCGTAATGAAAAGTATACTATAACCTGCCCAGGAGTATGAAGAATAATTGTACCAAGTTTCGTTAAAATCCGTCGAGTAGTTTTTGTTTCTATAAGGAACATACAGACAGACAGACAGACGAAAATTTTACTGATTGCATTTTTGGCATCAGTATCGATCACTAATCACCCCCTGATAGTTATTTTGAAAATATATTTCATGTACAGAATTTACCTCTACAGATTTATAATAAGTATAGATTAGCCTTTTCGACTCATATATAAGTAGTCATGGTCTATTTACGTATATAAAGTAGGTTTTCATTGTGTTTATCGACATAATGTTTTTTTTTTATTATTAATTGATTCAATAATGATCTCTTATCGTATACCATGTCCTACAAACAATAAGAGTAGGTTGTAATAATATATAGTAAAATACTTGCTCTCAAATCTAATATTCGACTCATAATTGATAAATTAATGTACTCTCTTAGAGTACATACTAAAATGTCGTATTCGGTAATGTGGTAAATAGGCTATTTCCCATTTGATGTGAGTTGGCAACTCCGAAGAGATATCCATTGTAGGCTGTGCATTCCTTTTTAATTTCGCATTTAGGGAATTGCGCTTAATCTTAGCACACCCATATATCTTAGTGGCAGAGATCGTACATTCCCCAACAATAAACTTACAGCTTTGGATCCCAAGTTTTGGAGTGCCGCCAGGCCATTGCAAGTTCGCTAACGCACTTTCAGCTAACATTCTAGATTTCTTATTTGTCTGACAGAGAGTCATCATCTTCCGAGCGTTATGTACCGTACTTAGACGGTGTCCGCTTAGACCATGATCCAGGATTTCACTAGTCTAGTAATTACATTGAAGCGACTGCTGATCTGACCTTCGTTATTCTCAGATAGGGGAACCGGCCAATTTTTGGATCATGGTTACAAAACCAAATTTGTTTGAATATGCAGGTTTCGTCACAATGTTTTCCCTCACCAAGCTAATAGTATACCTAAATACGTACATAGATTTGAAAAATCCAGAGGTTAAACCCGCACTCCTCGGCGCGTGTCCTTACCATTGAGCTACCGGTACAACCGCTACTTGACTGACAGAGAGTACTAGCAGATACACTCGGACATAGAATGCGGTTACAGCTTACTGTCTCCCTTGGTTTGTAGTACAATAGTTATCATACTGACTGGAAATGTGTGTCTCCTTCTACTCTGATGGAAGCGTAAACCCACTTCCCCTTTCATATTCCTATTCGTTTCGTTCTTGTTATTGTAATTCAAAAGTTCAATGTCACTTTATCTCTGTTAAAAGTTCACTGGCACCGTTCATTGCCATCAAGAATATAAAGATGCTTGGTCGCAATGCCAAGCTTCCGCATGCAATAAAAAAATAAACTATCGTTTGCAGTACATAATGATAATTTCTTCGTTATAAACGGTTGGCATGAGACTATTCTACATATGCACATATCACGTTGTAAATACTTTTCTGGTAGAAATATAGTGTGTGCATATGCTAGGTATGCACTGTATTCCTACATCGTTTTATTATTTCTTTTTCTGCTTTTCTATTTTTAATGGTAATGTAAATGTGACTAGACAACTTTTTAAAGAAACCTGAGGATTTTAACCTTACATTTGAATAACCCAAAGTGCTTTTTATAGCAATGTTTCGTGATGAATGCTCAATGCTTTTTACAATTCAACAATAGCCTTTATGTCTAAATTACATTGTTCCGTCCGAATTATCGATTTGGCACGCACCCTTCAAAGCAACCTTAGCACGCGTTTCATGCAACTCGCACCTTGAAAAATAAGGAAGTTAACAACCCCACTGTGTTCGCGCCTTCCCTTTATTTGTTTTTGCGATGTTCACATGAGTATACACATGTGGTAAAAAGTCATCGGTGCCGACGTTGGCGTCTGGCCTTGATCGATCGGGCCGTGCGTGTAGCACTCGCTTTATAGCCTTCGTCGGCAGCGGGCGTACGGCCCAGGCTCTTTTTATGTCCCTGCCATGCAGCCTACGCCTAACGCCACAGTACACGATGTACAGTTTGATTTATATCTGAGTTGTCACGCATGTCCTCTCCTAACTCAGTTACCCAGTATGAGGTGTGAATTTCAATTCTACGGGAAGTACCAGTATAAAGTTGTTTAATCCAAAAAAGGAAGGCCTTAATTTCTACTTAAAATATGAACAGTTTATTTTCTCCGTCGAATAAATATTGGACCGCTTGTCATTTCTACATTCGCAGTTCACCATTCTATTCGACAAAATTTATAGTCAACTTTTCAAAATATCACATTACATAAATCTTATTCAGAGTGTCCCGAATCCATCATAATAAATCAGAAATACGGCGAGAGGGCAGTACAAGATGTTGTCACAGCAAACCGAGGGTCATCATTATAATACCGCCCGCAACCCCATTCGATACGAATGCGATATCAATAGATGTCCGCTCACTAGACCTTCGACAGCGGACACCGAGTTTATGGATTTTCTTTTAATAATCTCAAATATGGTCCTGCGAGCCGGTGTGGTTGTTACTACTGCTTTTACGACATAATTTTATAAGCATTTCGAATTTGACTTTCTACGACATCTACCGAGCATTACGAGTATGTCTGGATCGTTGTCCAACGTCGCTCATCATCCTAGCGAGTCTGATTAGAAAATTGAAACAACTGCCATCTGACCTGCATAAAATTTAATTTAAGGAACCAAATAAATTGAGGGGTCTTGTTTTCATCCACTCACAGTTATTTTGCCTCGCGATATTTTCCCTTATTCCAAACTAGTACATCCGCGGATCTATATACAGGGTATACGGATTTAAAAAATCCAGAGATGATAGCCGGCGTTCCATCCAATGCCTTTCGCGGTTTTACATACGTCAAACCCTAAATAACGTACTTTTGCATTACCAAATCGCATAATAACTAAACTAGGGAAACTGGTTAAGCGAGCTAACACCAATAACCAGAATCAAGATAGAAGTCCGCTTTTAATAATCGTACAGAAGTTTCACTTGGCAAACTTCTCAAAGTTTATTCGCTCCAGATGGGTCGGCCGCGCTCCGGGATCCATCTAGAGGTGCTTAGTACGTAATAGCCACATGGCGGCGTGTCCGACACACCGGCTCTTCGACATTTTATATAATTTGGAACTTGGACAAGTCTAATGCCATCTATTTTTATTGGGGAGATGTTTGCAAGAATGAAGATTGCGGAGTTCAAAACTAAAGCAGTCTTGTGGTAGGTTATACGAACATTCGTTGCGGGCCGTGCATAAGAATTTAAAATCAAAATCAATACCTAGCCTTGCGTCTATGCACATTCGAGTGCACCGCGGTACGAATCTTTGCTGAAAATAATCTCTTTTATTTTTCCATAATATTGTAACAGTAACTTCGTCTTGATATCGCTTTTTCAGCGGCAAACCTCATTTGAAACGAAAATGACTTTTTTATTTAAAAATTGTTTTCTGTCGATCTTTATAGGAGCGTCAAAGCCATCTTGTGAATAATTTATGTCCCTAGTCAATATTAATGCCCGACTTCTGAACTCTGATTACCGATCTCCGAACGTGACGTTCATAATTAAAACGTAATCAAAACCACCCCTCGGAATTAATTCACTAGCGCACTCCTTTCTTTTGGTATCTTCATTTCGTTGGATTCATCTATTTCTATGTACTAACTACTAGGTATATTTCACAAACTTCTTGTGTTTGTCTATGTATATTTTGTGTTAAAAATAAAATTAACAAATTGTGGCGTATGCCTTTTAGCCCCTCCCGTAATTTTGTATGTGTTAAGGTTTCAAAATTAAGCTAAATAGGTCGATTTACCTGAATATAATTTCACGGAAACCACACTAATGGGCTTAATATATCCTATGTGCTAATTTAGATTAATATGTGTCTATCTATATATCTACCTTTTAAATTAAAATCCACTGATTCCATTCAGTAGTTTTCGTGAAAGCTCACTCTACGTTATACAGTCTTACTTACTTACAGTACGTACTATTGAGCCTACTTACGTTATACAGTCTTTCGCATTTACAATATTAGTGAGATAATCCATATTTTGATTAGTCCCGAGACGGATAGTTTAGATAGTCTCAGGGTCGGCAATGCGCAAGTGATACCTACCTCTGGTGTTGCTAGCGTCCATAGGCTACGGTAACCGCTTACCATCAGGCGGGCCGTATGCTTAATTGCCACCTTAATTGGTATAAAAAAAAAAGGGAGACAGATCGACTTGCTTATTATTGTGACAGATATCTGAGATATATCCAACATATCCGTCGTAAGTTATCTATAAATTGGAAACAGAGTGGGTAATGAGGAAAACGATACGCATACCAAATATTTATGGTCCCGGGGGAGACCTCCCATTGTGGTTGACTTGATGAGCTATTTTGTCGGAAGATGCGTAATATAAAAACCGTCGATATCATCGTCTGCTCGTCGTTACGACGAATCCATCTTCATCAGAAGCATTTCTTCGTTCAGAATGAAACTTAATTAATGTGTTTGATTGTCTTCATTGTTGACAGATGGGTTTTGTGAAAACGGATTTTGTTAAAAAAAAAATTCTGACATTCGTTTAAATTGAGGGGTCTTGTTTTCATCCACTCACTTTATGTGTTCTTATTTTTATGTGTAGGTTTCCTCGCGATATTTTCCCTTATTCCGAACTAGTATAACTATGGATCATGAGTCTATACACTGGGTACATGGATTTTAAAAATCCAGAGATGATAGCTGGCGTTCCATCCAATGTCTTTCGCGTGCGATGCGATTAACCTTTTTAATTACCGTATCATGTGTCGCTCGATTTGACTATTCACATCCAACACGGTCTTGCTACAGTCACTATTAATCCTAGCGCGTTTATAATGCGAACATCGATCAAAAATGTCTATAACAGTTTAAGTCTAATAACGAAAGGTTCGACGAAAGAAAAAAGAATACCGCAACCGCATACAGTCATAATGTTAGTGATATCATGTCGGTGTCAAAATATCCAGTCGCGATGTTTAAACAAAGCCTGAAACAAGGCAAAATCGATACGACTGCCGTCGCGGGCGGACGCGCGCCGCTGCCACCAAATTATATTCTCGGCAAATCCCAGCCGACGCACGTGACCCAACTTGTTGCCTGTCCTGGAGCGAGGCGCAGCAGGCACAAGGTCTCGGCAATAGCGATCGCTAATTGCGTCAAATCCTCTTATGATATCATCTTGCTAGCGGAGAGAATACGCCATAAAGGTTGAATGGTCAATGTCAGCGGTAACGAATTGAAAATTCGGAGGTACACTCTCGGAACTTTCTGTTCTGATAATTTAAGATGTATTAAATGTAAATAGATGCAAACTGATTAAAGTACAAGTATAACTACTTAATGTTTACTATAGCTCTTAATGTTTTTAAAATAGGGTTGTAATATCACATAGTAATAATATACTAGGTAATCTTAAGCATTGTTATGCAAATTTAGTCTGAAGGGGGGTATATTACACAAGAAGGTATTTTATAACATTAAAAAATTTCTAGAAAACAGTTTGATAACATAATACAGCTGCAACTAGGCGGCGTTTCTATAAGTCGATCCAGTCTTACCGCAGTGACTGGCGAACTGCGCGATCTTAATGCGGCTACCGACTACCGAGGAACTTTCCACTACTAAACTTATTCTGCTGTCGTACTCACTATTCTGATTAGTTTTAGCCAAAGTCTTTATCTCGCTTAAGCAGGATCTTGTGTTATATGACATTACATATATGCTAATTGATATTAATACATACGCATGTCCAATTTTCAGAATGACTTAATTAAAATAAATGTTCCCTATTTCATCCATGTCGTCGCCCCGCTCGTGAATGTGACTCTGGCTGCGAACCAAATATAATAAGCGGCTAAGTAAGAATTATTAATCTTGTGCCCCACGTTGGGCGCCATGCCGTCGGCTAAATTAAACCTTGTATTTTAAAACCATTTTACAAAGCGTAGACCTTTATTTTGTTATTTAATATTGTTTATCTTATTACAACAAACTAAGTTTACTGTAGTTCACGTAGATTTCATTTATGTAAATAAAAAGATGTTGGAAAAACTTATTAGTCACTGACGTTTGAGTCTTCGTCCAAGTTTTATTGGGGAAAGTAATTTATCACTACCCTGATATGATCTATAGAGTGCAGACGACTAAGGGGACAATATTGAGAATTGTCTTTGAGTTCTTTCGTGAAGTTTACAAATTTATGACAATCTGTTTGTCATACAAACTTATGACATACTGTGGTTGATTTAGAGTCATTTCTAAATAATAAAAGTTACAGCGAAGAAACTTACTAAGTGTTTTCTTTTTGCTATCTTTCAAAATATGTTAGGTTTCACCTGGTACCCTAAATAAACTGACTGTTGATGGTTAAGTATACAATTGGTCTATAGTGCAGTAGCTTTAAAAGAGCAACGGTGCTAATTAAGCATGAGGCCGATACGTTTAAATTACAAAACAGTGTTAGTACACCGAGGGCGACGTCAGCCTGGCGGCCGCCGCATACCGGTATTTCCATGCCACCGTCAGTGCGTATGCACCGGCTGATTGTGGCTTACTCCTGGAATTCCCAGTTATTACCGCAGGGGGACGTGTTCTCGGGGTTGTTGGCCGGAATCGATCCGCTGGCGCACCACGGCCGTCGTGTTACCGGTGCACGGGGTTACGATACGACACCATGACCACTGCAGTCTTTGTATTTACAACCCCTCTATGCAGCCTATCATTACCTACTCAAAAAAACCAAGCCAAACAGTGATTTACAATGAACGCTTTCTTTGGCACCGATGTTCTGACCAGCCTTTAGAGCGATATGCTTTACTAAACTTGCGTAATATTTTCGCAATTTTTTTTTGCCTATTTCACTCGCTGAGAGGTGTTAGAGGTTTCATCGAGATTTTAGAATAGGAAATCAATCGGAAGCAATTCGAGTGGCGAAACAAATTCAGCGTGGCGTTGCCGGCTGTTAATTGGCTGCGGGTGGCGGCGCCGAGACGGCGGCGGAACCTCCGCATGGTGCCTCCCTCCGACCCTCCCCGCGCGCGTTCCCTCCCCCCGTGCTCGCCGTTTTTATGAGCGAGAAGCCCGCCGAGACCCGCACAAGTCTAGGCGGCTCTTAAATTAGTTTGTCTTCCCCAACCCTAGGCCCTCGTAGTTGCTAAGTGAGACTCTTATACACAGGTTGGGTGCCAACACCTGTACAAATTCAAACCATTCTCGTCTCTGCCTCTTCTATCAACAAAATGCGCCTACTTGAAGGTTTGTCATCACCTCTTACTTATCCAAATCTTGATGCGTATTAACCTCATATGTGGTAAAGGGATATTTTCAGCATAGCATAATACAACGTCTTTAGGGGAATATCACATAACGTAATAGACGTCGCGGGTGACATTATTTTTCCATTTGGTGGGCTTATTTTCTTGTGCGGGTTATCAAGTTAGGGACGGTAGCGCGCATGGGGTGGCCGCGGGGTGGGTCCGCAGGGCGGGGGGCGAGGGGTGCGGGGTGCGGCTATCGACCGGTACCCTCCCCGACCTCCCCCCGGCGTGGCTCAGTTTCCGGGCGAGAGTCGCGCAGTCCACCGGCGCCGCGACGCGACTCCGTCTTTCGTTAGATAGTCAATTTGAATCTGTCAACATGCTGATAGGACTCGTCCGGGACTCGGTGATGCAGTGTTTCTGCCACTCATGCCGCGCGCCCGTACTACCAGCAGGTTGGGACGCCGCTGCGAGTCTCTGGAGCAGCCATCGAGTATAACCTACGACGCTGACGCCACACCAACTGCGGAGACGAACGCCCATTCCTGTGACAGATAACCCACCTTGTTGCATTTTTTTACCAACATAATACGAAATTATCAAAATCTTCCACTTCAACTGTTCTAATAACACCAGACGTAGGTAAAATGTCTAGACGACCATCTTGAAGGTGATCCAGGTTATTCTAGTATTGTCTTGAAGGTCACTTGTTTTTCTTTAGCTGTTCATTGTAATCCGAGTAATTGTGTAAATTCCAGCAGCTTTCACCCGATTGCATAAGGTAAACTACGTCATTTGGCAAAAGCCGGCCGGCGCGTGTCGCATTTCGCCGGCCGGCACGCCAGTGCAGTAATGTCATATGCTATTATCAAGTTAAGTGGCATAACTTAACTTGAAGTACTAATGTTCGACTGTTTATGGGATAGATGAATTAGATAGGATGATTACTGGCAATAAAAAAGTTATACAATTTGATATTTTGTAAAAGTCCTGATAAATGGTTCTTTTTTTATATTTCTAATCTGTTATTTTCTTTTATCATCTTATTAACGGATAAAGATTTTGTAGTTAACAATACAATTGTATTGCGTTTTTTATAAAATTTGGTCTTTGACAAATAGCTTCATATAGTGGAATCATGTGTGTCCGTTGATTGTCAGTTTTGTCTTGTTTCAGGTTTCAGACTTTTCACGAACGCAGATGGCTCTACGAAGTTATCGCGCTGGAAATATCGATTACACATAATACCGCATGAGGTCCACCATTTTGTGAGATCTTAACACACACACTCGTCCATTTTGAGCACTAAAAACATACGTGCTTACGTCTGATGAGGGTTCGCGAGGTGGGGCGTCTCGAGTACTTTTTTCCGAGTTATATAACTTCGAGTGACAACTGTTTGAACAGTTTTTTGTATTCCCAAATTGATTCTCATTTATTGTTGAAATATTTTGCATAATGTCTGTGTTATTGAGCCGAGACACGCGAACAGAGCATAATCACCCTTAGGCTGTTTTACATAAACTGTTTGGGTATTTCATGCTGCGATGTTGAAAATTCTGTTTTATTGTCTTGAGTAATATCGAAACTTTGCCTTGAGGTTTTAGTTGGATAAAACATTTATCACGACATGTCAATACTCGTGTTTATCGGATTATCCGATTTCGTGCGATACTTCTGCTTTCAGTTTTCAGAAAAAAATCTTTATAATTTCAACATAGTATTTTAAATAATTGCTTTCCTTAATTTATTTTCATTTAATAAACTATTTGCATAACTCGCTCTGAACAGGTAATATAATTTAGTGATAATGTTCGTTACTTAATTAACCCCAAACACAAGTCGAGGGCAATAGTACATCAGCGGGCTCATTAAACACACGTTGCGCAATATAATGCCGGCTAATAAACCTCACAACCGGCATGTTTCAATTATATTTAGATTGAATTTGTCAACACACCATTTGAAGGGACGAGGGGCCTTAGATTACATAATTGTTTGGGGGCGATTATGACACTCGAATATAATTGGCTCAACGAGTTCAGAACCCCTTTTGATTCGGGGAGCGACAGCAGGTTGCGGATTATGACGAGGATCATTCGTCCCTTTG
The DNA here is from genome assembly GCA_951394215.1 of Glyphodes perspectalis. Lineage (NCBI taxonomy): Eukaryota > Metazoa > Arthropoda > Insecta > Lepidoptera > Crambidae > Glyphodes > Glyphodes perspectalis. The sequence goes on from OX596202.1 coordinate 1,732,419, forward strand.
TATTCTCTGTTGGCAGTGTCGTTATGTGGTCTGCATGGTCATTAACTTTCATAAGGGTCACATACTCTTCAATTTATTGGGCAATTTAATTTATCGCATTGGGCTTTTAATCTCTTGTAAATCTTGACTGAAATAAAAAGTTCCCGGTATCCACCCGGGAATTTTCTATTTCAGTCAGGATTCGATCGTAATCGTTGACAAATGGCCGTGCTGGTATCTAATGCATTTTCTGCGAGAGGGCACCGCGACAATGTCGGTGTGATGCATTGCGGCGTCGTACAAAAGTTCGCGTGTTTCGCATTATTTCACGTAACGTAGCTCAAGTCGTAACTCTTAACGATGGAACTTGGTTTGCTACGAGAATTTCTGCTATAATATTCGCAGCCTGGATATCTTTGGCATTAATCGCGTTGTTCATAACGGAGCCGAGTTCTTTTTGAAATAGTTTTTAAATACGCTCTGGCTATTAAAGTTTAAATGAAGGATCGTGTGGTGTGCGGAAACTTATCTCACTAATGAGCGGAGCTCGCCAGAGCGCATTAATGCGCTTCTGGGTGTCTGAAGGATTCTGCACTTAATGTTGAATTGCTCTCTTATTTCAGCATCACCTATCTAGCTACCACATTTACGCTCTGTTTAAAACACTCTTACGTCTGCGTTCGTATTCCCAGCGGTAGTAAATTTGCCGACTGTTCTCCCCTCGCGAGTTTTAAAGCCCGGCCTTAAATATTTTATCAGTTTTTCATGTTGTATCGTGCGGCGCCAGCGGGGGCTGACGATCGCCCTTTCAACTAAAACTGCCTTTTCAAACATTCATATTCGATTTGCAGCTAACCTTTGTTTTGTTTGTTTGAGTCCATTGTTATCTAAATGGACGATAGCTGCATTTTATTTTTATTTTAATCCTTTGAAGCGATGCAGCCTTTGAATACATAATGTAGATTTACACTTAAGTTTATTCGTGCTACGGTTATTTTTAATTAAAGCATTAGAATTTCCTTCGTTCGATTTTTAAAGTCTAGAGTTTGAAAGTTGATACCTAAGCCTGCATGCAGCAGTTTACCCGTATAGCGTTCATTCTTTACGGATTCTCTAGCGGCGTCGTCTCAGCATCGTCTGCCGTGTAAACTGGGGCTTAGCCTTGCCGTGAGGGATTATCCGTATTTGCGGGAAATTTCCTCGCCACTCCGGCATTCCCCTCACGTATCGGCCTCTCATCTCGCGCTGTCGTGCCGTCCCCTTATTACCTCCCAACTATTACCCTGCCGGTGTACTGTTGAACACAAATTCGAACTCGAAATACTAAGCAAGAACATGCTTGCGACCTGAATTTTTCAAATTCATTACCTCTTTGTTATGGTAATCCCGATTTTGGTAGTCAATCATAAAATTTACTTTTGTAGTTTTTGTTCTTACATCAGCAGGTATAAATAAGGTTTTATTCTATTTGATTCACAACAAATCCAGAAACGTTGAAGAAGGCTTTTTATGTTCGTTTAGTTGTGAACTAGTATAGTAAATTTTACGACTATTATCAAAAAGTTGTTTTAATTGAGATGTCAGTCGGATTATACCACCTTTTAATTAGGAAAATGCAGTACGCTAATCCAATTTTCTGCCGCACATTATATGTGTCGCAATGGCATGTCATCCATTCCGGAATAGTGATGCTTATCTAGTTTATGTGTATAATTACTTGCGTCCACTATTGTGTATGCGACATAGTAACGAATGCGACAGTTATAAATCGATTCGATACTCCGCACCGCTGAATCGATATTTTCAGCCAGTCACGCGAGTATCACGAAAATCGATTGTTGATTCATTAGCTTGCGTCTGAATGCTCTTCAAATAAACATTACTCGTCCAAATTGTCCGCTTGTAATCGTTTTCCGATTGTCCTCGCCCAGCCATCTCGGTTATGGCAACATAGATTGTGTGTATACTCCGCCTATATTTTGGGTCTTGTTTTAGCCGATTTTCTTTCGCATTTTGTTGTTTTCGGGGTACGATCATAACCACGAGTTTTTTCATGCATAATGATGTGATAGGTTTGAAGAATTTGAATTTTTACATGTCGGCGATGCGATATTCTTCGTAAATGTTTTTAGGGTTTCAGTTTTGTAGGTGAGAAGATTAACCTTCATTCACCGGATTATAAATACTATATACTAATATATGTACTATCATATTGAAGGGTTTTGTAACTAAGGTTTATTTTTATTTTAGTCATCTTAATCATCTATCTATAGTATAGTTGAAAAAAATTACATGTCTTATTAGATTACTTTCCTTATTTTTATTAGGAAATCACCCGCACTCAAGATGGTCATGTATTCACAAACATTGCGTTGATTTTTTATCAAGTTTGCGTTTATAACCCTTGCATCTACAAAATTTCTGAAGATAAGAAGCCCCATCTCATTATAGCAATAAAGAAGTGGAAGATAGGCCCTTAGCTGTGCAAAAAGTAATTAAGCAACATAAAGTGTGGAGGGAATGGTGTCGTCTCCGGGTGAGTGGCGCGGGGTCGGGGGTTTGGCTCCGCTGACTAGTCGTTTTTGTTTAGCGCACCGGAGGTCGGTGCCAGCCAAGAAACCAGTCGGCAAACCTAGGACTAAGCAGCCCAAGAAAGTCAAATTCATAAGTAAGTCCTGTGACTAATTGAGGGTTTACGTTTGCAATGTCTTTCCTTTTTAGGTATTTAACGGTCCACGGTTTCTGGAACGGTTTCATTACGTTGATCGTTGCCTATTCCTTTTTTGTAGATCTAGTTCTTGTAATATTCGTTTATTCATTCAAAGCTGTAGGATCCGATAAAAAGCAGCAGCATGCGGTCGACAAAATCAATATTGCTGTTGTAACTAGGTTTTTCGTCCTTGAATTACCTAATAAAAATAATAATTAATCAGGAATCTATTTCATCCTGATGACCTGACCTGGTATTCTAGGTATATTTATTGTAATAATAAAAATTGTTGAATGCGAAGAAAACAAAGATTATGGTGTTTGAAAGAGATGAAACCAGAACGGATACAAGGATAACGGTTGACGATGTAGTGCTGGAACAGGTGAATGAAATTGTATATCTAGGATCTGCATTTAGTAGAGATGGAAGGTACTCCGCTGATATAGAAAGAAGAGTGAATGCAGGGAATAGGGTGAATGGAGCGTTAGGAAAACTTTTAGGCAGCAAAATCTTAAGCCAGAAGGCCCAGCTCGCCATACACAATGCGGTGCTGATTCCTACGCTAACATATGGAAGCGAGAGTTGGGTATGGCAGAAAGAGCATGAAAGTAGAATAAACGCGGTCGAGATGCGTGCGCTGCGGAAAATCTGCGGTGTATCGCTCACAGACTGCGTTCGGAATGATGATGTAAGAAAGAGAGTTGGTCTGAAGGACAGCGTCGGAGTCAAGGTAAGAAGAGGCATGCTCCGGTGGTTCGGACATGTGGAAAGAATGGATGACGAAAGATTGACTAAACAGATATACAATGCGAATGTGGAAGGATGTAGGAGCCGCGGAAGGCCCAGGCTCACCTACCACGACCAGATTGGTCGTGTATTAAAAGAAGGTGATGTTAGGAGTCATAAAAATCGTAGAGCTTGTATGAAAAGGATTATGAATGTTGAAGAGACGAGTGAGGTGTGTAAGGATCGTGCCATATGGCGTTCGGTTCTCTCTGCCTACCCCGCTAGGGAAGTGGCGTGAAGTTTAGTTAAAAATTGTTGCACGAATAAAAGTGTTCCGCTATTATTACCTGATCAAAATAGGATTAGTTTTTACAAGAATTACGAGACCATATATCTGTAGAAGCTCTAACGACTTCCAATTTAGGCTTAGCATAGGTGGATTTAAGAGGACAACAATACGCAGCACATATGTATCTGTAAGTATGTCGTTCACCGTAACCGCATCATGAGGTACTTTAATCATCGGATTATATTATTATGGTTTTGCATTTGTGCCTATCGACCGCAATTAGGACACGTACCGAGAATAATATTGCCCTCAATTCTTCCTTTAAAGAACTAAAGAAACATATTTTAATTTATACAGCCTTAGAAAAAACGGCATTTACGGAACAATTGGACGTAATAAAGCTCTTAAAACGTTTTCTCTAAACTCTGTAGGTCCTTACTGAATTATGTCGCAGAATAATTGGTTTTGCGATTTCTATAGGCCTCCAAATACCGTATGCAAGGTCACACCCAGCCTTTGTTATTCGATTCAGGTTAAGAGTCGGGTCTCATCGGGCTGCTTTCGCCCCTCCAAAAAGCCGGCAACTAAGCGCCTCTGAACTAACTGGGTTACTTATTTTGGAGTTTGTCTTTGTTCTCACGTACTGCCTTCTATAAATATTGTCTGAACAGCACCGACTTGTTCAGAATTCGCAATTTCTACACTCTTAGAGATAAGTACGTTTAAGATGTGGATTGGTTGCTTCACTTCTAACATTTATATAGAAAAAGACAAGGACTATATTAGATTAAATTCAATAGTGTCCTGATGATATAGATTTCTTAGTTTTTTTTTCTTTTTATTCGGTAATTCAGGGCGTCAAATGTAGTAAACTTCAGTGTTGATTTTGTCGGCCACATAATTATTACGATTTTTCCACAATGGTGACTCAAAGTGACAATTTGAGAATGTCACTGACATCAGAAAATCCGCTAACAAACGCAATCCCCATCTAGCTTTGCTTGCGTCACCCATCAATATTATCTTTAAGTCGGCAACTATTTTGTCCGCTGATTTCAACGACGTATCACCGTTAAGGGTGACTGTAGCGCCTTGATTCTCAACTGATAAGGCTGGCTATTAGAGTCTGTTCTGCGCATGAGCTTAAGTTATTCTTATTTGATGAAGTTATTTAGAGAGGTATATTAGATTCAGTCTTTTGAAACTTTACTTTACACGGGTACTTAGCAACAAGTCACGAGCAAGGTAATGACGTGCCTACCTATGTTTCATAGCCTAGTACTAGCTTCGTCTTCGCAGATTGAAGAATACCTGTAAAACCCGAAAAAACACTTTAAAGGTTCTCTAACGGATTACGTGCTTTTCCCTGCAACAGTAAATTAGTCTGGACTCGCATATTAATACTGTCATAAAGCTTAATAGCGAACTGAGTTCACAAGCTTGTAAACAATTTGGCACTAAGCCCCAAAGGACACTCGCCACTGTTTAATTAACCCCGGTCTCAATTTAGGCGGCGGAATTTTAAAACGCAACAGGGGTTCCGGGGACTCCTGGGGTATTCAAGGTCGGTCATTAAACTTGAGTGAGGAACCGGAATCCTTTGTTTAATTACAAGGGGAGCTCCGTAGGGCTACCACTTAGTTGTTGGTGTTTCCTCAGTTAGGTGGTAGCACAAAGGGCGTTTGGAGTCTGGGAAAATCCTACATTTTGTCCACAGACTACAAAAAAAAGCAGGACTCCACTAAATAGACGATGAAGCTCCAGGTGCTCCAACTTGACACGCAACTTACGTCACACATTGACATAAGCGTTCCAAATGAAAGATGTCCGCTAACTGGTATCCATAAGAATCTCACTCACAGTTTATGCATGTGCATACACGTGGCTTTACGCTGTACTGTACCTAGTACCTGTAGCGCGGAATCCATCTTTTTTTACTAGTGCGTGATTTTGTCTATAGAAGTCCCATCGAAAAGTATAAATGAATGTCTTTTAGCTGAAATCTGATGATTTTCATATTATTTAACAATGTTCAATGTACGTACGGAATCGTGTTACGTTTAATTACTCAAGTGAATAAAGATGAAACTAAGGGCAATTAAAACAAATAAAATGGTTTTTAATTAGCCTAACTAACTTAGAAGTTTTAAATTTCAATGTCTTGCTCATTAATTAAGCATTTAGTTAATAGAAATTTAGGAGAGCGGTGGTAGCTCAATGGTGAGGACACGCGCCTCTTAATCGAGGAGTGCGGGTTCAAACCCGGGCACGTACCTCTGCATTTTTCAAGTCTATGTTCGTATTTATACCACTAGCTCGACGGTAAAGGAAAACATTGTGATGAAACCTGCAAATTCAAACAACTTTTTTTTTACCCAAGAACCAAAAAATTGTCTGGTTCCCCCACCTTAGGGTTACGAAGGTCAGATCGGCAGTCGCTTTAATGTAATTACCAGACTCGCTAAATCCTGGATCATGGTCTAAGCGGACCCCGTCTAAACACGGGACATAACGCTAGGAAGATGATGATGAGTTAATAGAAATTTGTTGCTTAAAATTTGATGATATCGACCAATTTTAAAAAGCATTGGAAGACAAGATCAACCCCGTGGATTATTAACATTGAGACCGTTACAGACTATTTTATTCAGCGTATTTGAAATGTTTACATGTTTATTTGATACATGGAGAGCGAATCGCCATTCATGTTTAATATTGGTCTCAATGGATCGCCCCAGCCGGGGTAAGCGGAGTGAATCGCAACCCTGCGACCCTCCCCGGAGGATGACTCATGCGAATATTGCTTTCGCTACGTACGCGACGCGTTTCAGGTGCCGCGCACGGGGTGACTTAAGGCAAAACTCACTAACTGGCTTGCTATTGAATGAATGTTAAAGAAGCGAGTGAGGTGTGTAAGGACCGTGTCGTATGGTATTTCGTTCTCTGCCTACCCCGCTAGGAAAATGGCGTGACTCCAGCTATTATTTTGATGTGTGATTGCACTGTGTGTTTTCGAATAGTATCGCGGTGAAGATGAGGGGAGGGTTTGTTGCCAATGTAACGGTTTAATTAACAATCCGAAGAGCATTTTCATGTTTTACACATTTAGGTAGGTACATTATGCATGGTGTCGCATTTTAGTTACTTTTTGTAAAGAGATTAAAAGAGATATCATGAGTCACTTTTGATTTAATTGCATATACAAATAAAGCGTTTTGTAAAATGTGACTTAAATATTATTTAAACCCTAACTTATATTTGATCAGTTGAGGATAGGCATTTAGGGACAATATTTCTATAAGAACAACGATGACTCATTGCCACCTCCATTATTTTGATACTGTTCACACGGTGTGATTACATTGTATGCAAAATCAACAACATTTTCTACGTGGAGTAATGACTTCAAAAGGATTCCACAATCGTAGTTAAGCCGAGCTTATTCGCTCTATCGAGCTGAGATTCGCTAGCCGACGACACTTGACGACAAGAGATCTAGGCGTCTATTCAGCGAGGCAGGTATTAACTTGTGTGGATGGTGGTATAAGTATGTGACGTCAGCTTATCTCTTCGCCTACAATGGAGCTCCGACTAGGCGGTACTCGGATTATTTGATACTTGCCCTGCGTTATTTGCCAAAGAGCTAAACATTCTTAGAAGAGCTTCTTACAGAGAATTCTTAGTGGTATCTCAATTCTAATGCGAGAATATAACTTGTGCATTTTTTAATGAAATTACACCTTGTTTATATACGGCATTTATATTGTTCTACTCATACTAATGTAGCCTTTGTTTTCTGAAATCTATTTATAAAACATTGTTTAGACTAGGTACTTGTTTTATCTAATGTTACAAGAACGCTGTTTTTTAATGTATATCATCCTTGAATCGTCATTATCAAATAGCAAACTTTTATGTAAAAATTATACTATTAACGAGAGAGTATTTTCGTCGTAGCGTCTAATTTATTTAAAAAGCTATTAGAGGTTATTCTGTTGCTCTCCCAAGAACGCGTCTGTCAGTCGTTGACTTCACGCAACTTTATCAATAAACAAACTTTTGCGCTCAAATGACAATCTGTGACAAATTTTACGCGAGCGTGTTATTAAGTCGCTAATCATAATAAACAGCGCGTAATTGAGCAGGCTACTCCCCTGGGGGACGCCATTATGCGCTAAATAAGTTCGAGCCGTTGCTCTACCAGGCTCGCGACAGTGATGAATGTTCGTTCAGGGCTGCAGTCTCGAAGTAAGGGTAACAGCCACGCTTACTTCGAGACAAACTATCATTTTACTTACTCAATGCCGCACGTTACTGGAATTTTATAGTCTCTGTCGGAACGAAGCACATGCCCAGACGCGATGAACGTGTCTACTTACTATAAAACCTGTATCACGAGGAGCTTTCAAAGCGGTCTTTATATTATCACCTAAAATCCTCGACGTCGAACTTATAACAGACCCGTTAAGCATATTTAGACGTGTATATCTTGTTTTAGTGTTGCAGCTGTCTTTCATATTCAGGATATAATGATCCCATCAAAAACAATACTTGTCAAAAAAACCAAGTCTCGCAACTCAGTTGTTCTACGGTAAAAAGTTGTGAGATCCATGTAATACCAAGTCGGTTATTAACATATTCAGTGACTTTCTGTCTTAATACGTCTAGTCCCTAAGACCACGATCGTGGTCCATAACAATTGAAAATCTATCTAATAAATATTGATATGCATCACTATAAGATGCTGTTAATTATTACGTAACAACTTAATGCTTCAAGTACGGAGATTCCAGACACAATTGATTTCCTGCCTTTGTCTTTTTATAAATATTCTTGCAAAAGCTTGATACACACATCACGCCTGCCATTCTCGACGGGGTAGGCAGAGTCCTAGGAGGAAAAACTTCTTAAACCACTTCTAGCTAAACGTCGTGTTGGGTTAGATGGGAAATTGTTATGAGCAGTGACAAGTGGCTAGCCCGTCGCCTCAATTACCATTAACACAATACCCACTATGGTGTATTGGGTATTGTGTTATGTTATGTTATGTTGGGTGATCCAGCTTGACATATTTGTTTGAATGAATCTGATGGAAGTATATCTTGGTCCCCAGCTACCGAAATCCGCTGCCAGGAGATGTCTAAGGGCGGTCTGGCGTACGAGGTGATCCTGGCGGAGCCGGTGGGCGTGCCGGCACCGCGCCGCGCCAACTCGCCCGAGAAGACGCCCTCCGTCGAGGAGATCCAGGAGAAACTCAAGGCTGCCGAGGAGAGGAGACGTGTTAGTAAACTAAACTAACTTCAAGCTAATTCCGTAAAGGCAGACAGAGAGAACCGATCATCATATGACACGGTCTCATACGAAACGTGTAGTCATAGTGAAGACTTACTCGGTAGTCCTCCTCAGGTGTAGAGCATTAAGCTGTAGTAACATAAGGAGAGCCGCATCAACTTCGGATGCACCAAAAAAATCACGCACGATATTGCAAACATGTTCTAAATAAGTCTTATACTTCTGTTTCGTTTATTAATTATTTTTTATCTTAACCTTTTTGGTAAAATTAAATATTCACAAAATATTTACATATTGTCAAACGTTATTTTTGATTGTCTGCATATTACTTTGCTGATAGAGTTAGTTACAGTAAGACGACAGAATCTTAACGGCTCACAGACATAGCAAATTAAAATACTCTTCAATTGCAGAGCTTGGAAGCGAGCAAGATGGCGGCGATCGCCCAGAAGATGGCGAAAATTGAGGAGGCGTCGCGCATCCGCACGGAGCAGACCAATAGCTTCATCGTGACCACCAAGGAGGCTCTGGACGCCAAGATGGAGACGCACGAGGAGAAGCGCGAGGCGTACATAAACGAGCTGCGCGCGCGCCTCAAGGACCACCTCGAGGGCGTCGAGAAGACCAGGTGAGTGCAGAGGACTAAGGGTCAAACATTCTTCAAAGGGGAGAACTTGGGTCCGAATTAGGATTATTATTTTCACTGTAATTTAAAATTATATAGAAAGCGACAGACCTTAACTTGTACTCGAATCTTCGGCTACATAGTATGTTCAGCTTGATGCAGAGCATTGGTTAATGAGTAGTCAGCTTACCCCCGTACTCACATGCCTCCGGGGGCCACCTCCGATTGGGCGCCCGTGGGATTTCCCAGTTTTGTCAACCTATAGTTGCGTCACTGACACCTGCGCACTATGTGCAGTGCTACTTACTGTAGGTACCTAATCTTCGCTGGCTAGCCTTAATGGCGGTGTCTGATATTTATTTAATGTTATCGTGGTGCATTTTGTTTCACAAAAAGGACTCCGATGTGAGTGCACCATAACTAATGCATGGTATTTGCAGTGGACTGAAATGAATTTAATACATACATAACATAACATCACGCCCACAATCCCCGAAGGGGTAGGCAGAGTCAAAGGGGTAGCATGCCCCCTCAACCACATTCAGCCAAAAACAAAGCCGGGCTGGGTCTGATGGAAAATTGTGAAAAAGCAGCGACAAGCGGCTAACCTGTCGCCTACACAATCACACACCCAAAACCCGATATACCTTTAGTCGCCTTTTACGACATGCTAGGCAAGAACCACAGTTGGCATATTCTTTTTAAGTCCCAGACCAACACGGGAGAGTGGGCTGGGTTGGATAGAAAACTGTGAAAAAGGGGTGACAAGTGGCTAGCTCGTCGCCTACTCAGACACACACCCAAAAGCCCGTAAACCATTAGTCGCCTTTTACGACAGACCAACATGGGACAAATGGCTCATTCGGTAGTGACCCTGCCCCATGCGCCAAGAGTTGTGGGTTCGATCCCCACTCAGGACAAACATTCGTGTGATGAATACTTGTGTTTTTTCTGTGTCTAGGTGTTAATATTGAATATTTAAGTATATATTTGTAATACCGGTGTTGAATCTGATATCCGTAACACAAGTGCTTAAGCTACTTAGCTCGGAGTCAGATCAATGAATATGATGTTGTGGGATATTTATTTATTATTTTATTTATTTATCTGAATAAGTATATTAAAATATTATTTGCAATTACATACAAGTTACTAAGTTATCTGTGCAGACTTAATGGGTGCATACTGCCTTGCGTATCAACTTACCTTGCACCAAGCAATAAAAGTAGCTTAAGTTTTATTATAAGCTTTATTTTCAAGGACGGCACGACGAATATATTCAGCTATGTCTATTGTTGACTAAGCCCCCTGTGCAGAGGCTGTATGATGACGGAATAGACACCAACTCACGTACATTTGCACTGTAGCAGCGTGAGTGACTCGATGGCTAATAGGCAACCATCCTTCGATGAATGCTGCACTCAAACTTCCTAAAAATCGAATTACCTTTTGGACGGAGCTAAAGTGGTTTGAATGATCACTGTAGTGGTACAGTGACCATTTACGCACAATGGCCCACTTATGAGGCTAAGTGCCGAAATCACATTCCCAACTAACTAACTTGTCGACTGTACCTAATTAAAATACTCCAGCTCGTGACTACGTTTCCTGTACCTGTAAATAAGACGGCTCCAGCTCTTGACCTATGTTCGGTCCCGTCTCCAGATTGACCCTGGAACAGCAGACCGCCGAGGTGTACAAGGCGATCGAGGAGAAGATGGCGACGGCCGCCGACAAGCGCGACGAGAACATCAAGAAGATGCTGGAGCGCCTGCGCGAACATGTGAGTCAACACAAATGTAGCGATGCCTTAGCAGAGCGTCACATTTAAACTTTGATTCATTTATAATGTAATGTTATATCTGGAATTTTAATGCGACATGCAATAAATTAATAAAAAAAAATAGTTTAGATATTTGATAAAAACATAAGCCAGTAAAGTCTAAATTCTATGACCCCTAGTAAGGATAACAATGACAATAGCGTGGCTTTATATATAAACTTTATATTTTTAAAGAAAAAAAAAACAAAAAAACACAAATTGAGTAAATTTCTGTTATGTTATTTAGTTGTTAGTTGAGTTTTGTTAAGTTTATGTTAAGTTATTGAATTTGAACTCACCCTTGTTAGGAGTCACCATTGTGATTGTGAGTCTGTTAGGTCATCAGGGTTTTCTAAAATTTAAGTTTAGATTTATATCACTTTACAATACTAATATATGACGTATTAAGTTGTAGACGGAGGCATTCAGTCGTGTAAAGTAACGACTTAATATGGGGCTTTTTTTTAGTTCGAACATATGCATATTAATATCAGGAATCAAACTCTCAATAAAAAAAAATCTGTGGTTTACTACCGACATTCGATTATTATATTAGCATGAAATTGTCTATTTTAAAGAATACTTTATAAATCTAAAATAATTCTAGGAGGAGCAAGTGCGCAAAGTGCGCGCCGGCAACCAGGAGCGATTCCAGCAGCTCGAGAGCGCGATCCAGGAGAAACTGCAGCAGGCCGCCGACCGCCGGCTGCTCATCGAGGCCGAGCAGAAGGAGAAGCTACGCAACTACGTGAGTCTTTATATGAACTAGAGGAGCGATTCTAGCAGCTAGAGAGCGATCCAGGTGCGAGTGCTGGAAGCCAACCGATATTCGATGACGAGAAACTAAAAACTATTTCGTAGTCTTGAGGGCGACTGACCGCTGAGCTAAGTCTTAGGCTAAAGGTACTAGGGATAATACTTACACCCGATTACAATGCATAGATCCCAAACCGTCTATGTTTCTATACTACTCGGTAAGTTTTGTACTTTGGAGCGACACTACCGGAGGGGAATTCCAGAGGATTACAGAACAACTAGAAGGTACTTATTGGGGTACAAGTAGTGTACGTTCATTACAAAGGTTTTTGGGTTGGTTTTGGTCGTGCCATTCATCTCATTTTATCATTGTTTCATAATTCTCAACTGTTATTTTATTACACATTCTTATTGTTTTTTCATACTGAATTGTTTATAACTATCATTAGTATATCATCAGAAAATTATATTTTATTGGTTTTTATAAAGACCAGCTATTATATTCAGACGTACTTATGACGCGTATTGTAAAATTATAACGGAACTGTTTTCACTGTTAAGTCTTTTATAAAATTTAATGTCTAAATAAACTAGTAAACTGAATGACTTACTGAATTTTTAAAAGTAATAATTTACATATATAATATAAAAAAATTGTTTGATATTATATGTAGTTACATGTGGATCCCAGTTCCGTACGATTTATTGGATTATGACTATTAAAAAATTACATACTTATTAAATAATAGCATCAATATAACGGCTCTACATTAAAAAAAAACAAAATATAAATTGATTTAATCGCAATCAATTTTGTAATTCCATCCATCACTCGCCATTCATTTGAATTGTACAGCATGCTTCTCACTATTAAGTTGACCCATACATTTGTTTCGCCCGTACATTAGAATTGTAAGCTCGCGGAGGTCCGCTCCACCGTGTCCGCGAAGATCGAGGAGATGACCAAGGACCTCGAGACGAAGCTCAGCGCCGCCGAGCTGAACCGCGAGAAGGAGATGCAGAGGAAACTGGACTTCGTCAAGAAGGAGGTTCGTGCGAGCGCCGCGGGCGGGCGGGCCGAATGATTTTTTTTGCTTTGAAGTAGAATCATTCGGCGAGTTTGTTTGTTTGTTGGGGTCTGCGGAGGATCGCATTTCGGGGAACGAGTCGTCGGTTCACATCGACCCCTCCCGGCGAAGCAGTGCTTCCGTTAGGTGCGTCCCTGGAGCATTTAGTATACGGGCTATCGGGTCAATAGTCGGCCGAAGATTGGCTCCATATTCCAAAGCTTAAACGTTATAGTGACGTCACGGGGGTCTCCTTTGACGGGTCGCCCGGGTCGAGTGAACCGGGGTCGACGTGCATGCCGCCCCGGGGCTTGGCGCCCAGGAAATACCTGCAGCCGATTTAAATTTCCCTCGTGTTCGTCAGGAGCGGCGCGCCGAGCTGGTGCGGCAGAACAAGAGCGCGCGCGCCGACACCGACGCGCCCTGCGCCTAGGCGCCGCGCCGCGCGCCCGCGCCGCCTGCCGCCGGGAGCCGCGCCGCCGCGCCGCCGGCGCGCGACCGAGCGCCAACCGATTGTAACGCTTTCGATCGCTAATGTCACACCGGTCGTGGAAACGTCCACTTCTGTCTAACACCAGCCCGGACGAGAACTACCCCGAAATTTTTTGTCAGCCCCTCCCCCCCCCGCGGTCCCGAGTTTCGGTCGACGCCGGCGCGGCCGTGGCGCAGTCGGTCCAGGTGCGATTTGAGGTTTACGGTCTCCGACACAAATTTAGCTTTAAATGTCACCCCGTAGAGAGGTCGACGTTCTCGTGTAATATCATTATTTTGATCATTCTACAGAAGCGAACGAAAACACTATTCATATTTCTGTAACTGCACCTATTTTGGCACGACTGTCGAGCGACGTCCCGCCTCTGATCAATGACATGTGTCAAATGGTAATTTCGTCATTTGACAGGTGTCAACTGTCCCCCAAACTCGGGTCCGTTTGACAGCATAATTTAAAAATACACGTACGTAATAATTTCACCGAGACTGATGAAAGAATACTTCCATCATCTTCCATGTAGCGAGCCATAGTTAGACTAACCACTGTTCCTGGATAACGGCCATTGTGAATGGCGTCAGAATTCGGATTAATACTAGTCGGTACCTATAGGATTCATAAGAGTACAAAGCGAGATATCTGCTAGAGTAACTGTAACAGAACTAGGTGTTTATTTCGACGCGGACTACCATTTGTAGGCGGTAACAAGACGCTGCCTCAACTAATATAGTATACCGAGGAACGCGAGAAGCACCTATGTTAGATTTCGCTTTTAATGTGGATAATTATAAGGACCGTTTTGTGGATGATGAGTAAACACGTGATCTCGTGTGGAGTGGCTGCAAGTCAGCGCTGGGGGCCGCGGTGTCGTGGCTTACACGAGTATTTGATTGTTGAGGCACTTAGCAAAAACAATGCGCGGGCGATATGGGTCGCATTTAGACACGTCTGATCACTAGCTAACAATATATTGAAGGCTGTGGACGATGTGTCTGGAGAGATTTGCATGTTAGAGAGGGGAATTTGAAAGGAGAAGAAAATATAAGTTTTAATTTTTCTTTATTTTTAATTCAAAGACATCTTGACTTATACATCCTAAATATAAATTAACATTTGACGGCCTGATCTGTTCAAAATTAACTCGATTATTATTGGATCTGATGGTATTTTAAAGATGACCTCTTCATCTAGTAGTTTATAGTTTATTTTAAATGAACACTTGTGTAAGCCAAGTATACTCGCGTGCCGTCTGCACGTCTCTGACGTAACAGCACGTGTCACGAGACGAGTATCCCTCGCGATCATGCTTACCACATCGTTATATTTGACCTTATTTATGTTCTCACCGGAATACGGCATCATTGCTGACATTGTTACAAGGCCTATTTTAAATAAAATTGTAAGTTGTAAGTCGTTCCACGCGACTCTAGTAAGAAGACACGTTTTAAATTCGCGTCTATGTACTGACTGTGGTGTAGGTTAATGAGGCTTGCACACGGCGGGGTTACATTGGAACCGTATGGAGGAGATTTGACATATTCGTGCTTATTTCGTGTCGTTAGTAGATCGGGCCGTGTGCACTCACCTCGAGGGTTGTGTGGGACAGTAGCCGGAGCATACTCACCAAGCTGTCTCCTCATCGGCGCGCGCTAGGCAGCGCCCCTCGGCAAGCGTCAGGGCGGAGAGGTGGGCCGACGAGCGGGCGCCCTCGTCGTTAGTTATAGACTTATATCATTATTTTTAATGTTTATCATACGCAACAGTATTTTAGGGGAGTATAATCTAAATTTAAGTTTTCTCGAGTTCGTATCACTCATGAATCGCCGTTACGCTGTCGACTGTCCATTGTAATGTTAATATATTTTATAAATTACGTTGTCGATCGTTTAGGAGGACTGCCGTGTCGCGGGTTGTTGCGGCCCGGCCCGCTCCGCCAGCCGGTCGCTCGCTCGGTCGGACGGTCTGCGACACGCCACATCGTCTAGTCTACACGTTTAAATTTAAGTATCACTTCCTTTTATGATCTCAATCGGTAATAAAATAGACGGAGCGATAGTAAAGATCGGAAGTGCCTCAGTATAACGTAAATTGGCTTTCGGATATCGATAAATAGTAACGTATGAACTGCCTTCATAGCGTTTTATATATTTTTAACGGTAGTGTGCGGGCGCCGGGCCGCGACTGCGGTGTGTTGGACACAAACGCTTCTGTGATGTTCGCTGTAGGACAGGCTCGCCGCGCGGCCGGCGGCAGGCCGGGTAGGCCGGTGCAGGCCGGGTAGGCCGGTGCAGGCCGGGTAGGCCGGTGCAGGCCGGGTAGGCCGGCGCAAGCTGGGTAGGTCGGCGCAGGTCAGGTAGGCCGGCGCAAGCCGGGTAGGCCGGCGCAAGCCGGGTAGGCCGGCGGCAAGCCGGCGGCGCGAGCCGTGAGTTGAGCGGGTATCGCGCGCACCACAAGTGAGAGTATTCCAGTATTTTATAGTATATTTTTGCCATTCATTAGCGTGGATCCGTTTCGACGTCAAAAATATGATAATAATTGTATATAATATAATGAGATGGTGTATCTTGCTTGGCGCGAGAGCGCGGCGGGGCGAGTCGCTTGCCTGCTTGACTCTATGTTACTACGCTGATATGAGTAAGGGACTAGTTGTAAGTTACAAGCTTGTTTCTCGGTGAAGATGTGAAAACCTCTGACCAATTTGCCTTGGGTATTGTGTAGCCTTTTAGAATATCACGATCGAGACGAATCATGTATAGCGATGCAAATTATAGCTTTCAGATATTATTATATTATGTTTTCGTAATTTTTGCGTAATGTTAGTCACTCTATCTCTTATAATGGTGTTTTATCGTTAATTTTGATATTTTATGTGATGATTAATGTGCTTCAGTTTGTGAGGTATATGGAAATTGCTGTTCGAAGTGCAGGCAACTTTTGTAGTTTCATTGTCGTAATGAATAAAGTCATAAATACTAATAAAATTATCGTTTCATTTTTATTGACCCTTTTTTTCCCCTCCTCTTTTTCCAGTCCTTTACTTGAGAATTTAATGCAAGTATTCAGGTAGGTAAGAAAGAAAATGCAACTTAGATAAGTTTCCGCTCATTTAATAAGTGTTATTAGCTAGGAAATATCAATTAGATGGCACAATTGAGACACAGGTCCCTCTTTCCCCCTGGGCACTCTGGGCCTCAGGGCCCCGCGCCAGAGAGGGCACCCTAGTTTTACATTACTAATAGAACACTGATATTTATTATTGAAAGACATTAATTTACATTGCGCCTAGGGCCTCCAGATAAGACAGCCCTGTTGAGACACCAGGTCTGGGGGTTGCTATCACCTTGATCAAACAGGCCTGCTTAACAAGCTGATAGTAGTACCACAGAGTAATAATATACTACGTAGTAGTACCCTCCTGATCACAATAGAATATGTGACACCAATCGTTGACGGTCTTTCAACAAACAGTCAAAACGTAATGGCGCTAGCACGGGCCCTAGATATAATTTTTAAATGGCTTTTGAAAACTATAGCGTCATAGTGTGTCACGCTGAATTCAATTTAATTAAACGTAAACGTAAAAAACTTAAGGAATACATATTATTATGAAAAACGAACATACATTTTCCCCGAAAATTAACCAATCAGAATGAAAAAAACAACAGAAAAAACTGGCACACATTTAGCATCGTAGGCTCCCCTTCTACGAAACATATCAGCTATTGGTCGAGGATTCTCAAAATAAAATATCCACCAGATGGGCGTACGTTTTTTTCTACGGAATAAGTGAAGTGCCAAGTGGGCGTGGCATTGAAGTCAATCAATTCTGCGTGGTAGCGCAGAATTGCTGGTTAGTAGTGCCAGTTAAATGTATACCTTACTTTAACTGCCATAAGGATTGTAATTGCTCCAAAAACCAAACAACGCCATCTAGGATCGAGAAGAAAAACATTAGTGTTCAGTTTGATCTTGGATTGGGAAAAGTCCTAACTACTTCTTTAGAGGTACAGTAAACTAGCTTTTGCCCGCAGCTTTGCTCGCGTGGTACATCGATGAAACATAGCCTATATGTTATTTCGGTGTATGAGCTATATGGTTTTAAAGTTTCATAAAAATCCATTCAGTAGTTTTTGCGTGAAAGAGTAAAAAACATCCAAACAAAATTTCGCATTTATAATATAAGAATGTAGGATTAAACCGTTTTTCAAAAGGATAAAAATATGTTGTCTGATGTAGGAGTAGTAAGATAAGCTGTTAATTACTAAATTAAGAACGGCCTATCCAGCTCATTGCTTGTCTGTAGTGTACCTAGGAAGTTTGGCTTTATCGGTTCCCATTTCCGAACCGGTAGTAGAATCATAAAGCTTGAAATAAACATAATATTTTGACTTTGACTTTGTATTACAACGTAACGTTATGACAACATATTGCCACAGAACGATAACGATTTCGTTGTTATTCCAATATCTTAGATAACAATTAAAAAAAAATATGGTGTTTGAATGTATATACGCTGTCTTATTTCATATAGCAGCGCCCCGCTGTTTCACCCACGTAGTTCTCGTACGTATCCGTTATACGGATAAATACGGGGATAAAATATAGCCTATGTTACACGCTGATAAAACTGCTTCTCATTGGTGAAAGAATTATTCAAATCGGTGCAGTAGTTTTGGAGCCTATTCATTACAAACAAACAATCAAATCCTTCCTCTTTATAATATTGGTGTAGAAAAATATAGTAGACTTAATACTTTGATTTCATTGCTTTTGAAAAATAAGAACATCAAAATGCCAATATGGCGGCGCATCGTGTGTCAACTGTCAAAATTTGACAAAATCTTGTGCTGTGTTCTGTGTTATTCGCTATTGTAAAAATTTTGTACAATTTCCATTAATTTCCATTATTAATTGATAAAAAACAGGTTTAGAGTAATTAGTGTAACGATATTGCACCAATGCTTTAACAGTTTTACATCTCTCTATAATCATGGAACCCAAGAAGGATAGTAAACGTAGGAAGGATAAACATGACGAAGATGATTATTACAAGGAGAGAAGATCTAAAAGACCAAGGTCTAAGTCACGAACACCTGTGCGGTATTGGGACAATTCCAGAGGCAAGAGGAAGAATTCCAGATCACCTTCGCCGAATTTGCCCGTGAAGCAAGAAAAAGGAGGGAACGATTCTAAGCCTCTAGAATCTAAAAAAGACGTGCCGGAGAGAAAAGCGAAGGATACAGACATGTTGAACACCAGAACAGGAGGTGCCTACATACCGCCCGCGAGGCTGCGTATGATGCAGGCGCAAATAACAGACAAATCTTCAGTCGCGTATCAGCGCCTTGCTTGGGAAGCTCTCAAGAAGTCCATACATGGACATATTAACAAAATCAACGTCGGGAACATTGGTATCATCATTAAAGAGCTTTTGAAAGAGAACATAGTCCGTGGTCGAGGTTTACTCTGCCGTTCTGTGATCCAAGCGCAAGCTGCATCGCCTACATTCACAAATGTTTACGCTGCCTTAGTAGCGGCTGTCAACTCACGTTTTCCCAACATTGGGGAGTTGCTACTAAAGAGGTTGGTAATCCAATTTAAACGAGGCTTCAAGAGAAATGACAAACCTACTTGCATATCATCTGCTTCATTTATTGCGCATTTAGTGAACCAAAGAGTGGCTCATGAAATTTTAGCATTAGAGTTACTCACATTGTTAGTGGAATCACCTACTGATGATTCAGTAGAGGTAGCTATTGCATTCCTTAAAGAATGCGGTCAGAAATTAACTGAAGTATCTTCAAAGGGTGTTAATGCCATTTTTGAGATGTTGAGGAACATTCTTCATGAGGGTCAGTTAGACAAGAGAGTGCAGTACATGATTGAGGTCATGTTTCAAGTTTGGAAGGACGGCTTCAAAGACCACCCTGCATTGATCGAGGAGTTGGAGTTGGTCCCAGAGGAGGAGCAGTTCACTCACCTCTTGATGTTGGATGATGCTACGGACTCTCAAGACATCCTGAGTTAGTACCTTAAGATTTATTAAACAGTTCTTATGAAACTTAATTAGATTAGATTTGCCTGAGTTCAATGCAAATCAATTGAACATGGACACATGTAAAATCAATTGAATTCGAGCTCAAATCTAATTTAGTCTGTGATTCATTCATTCAGATTCATTTCATTTAAATTTTCTTTTTTTTTTATAAACTTTTAATCCCTAATAAACTGTGAAGTTTTTATGAAAATTGTAAATAGAATAACAATATAATTCAGTAGCTATATTCAACTTGCAAAATTTGCTGTGTAGTCCCATCTCCTTTATAAAGGATTGCTTATGCCAGAATGCTCTCTGAAATAATTGATATTACTACATGAATGTACATCGACAGTCAAGTGCAAGTTATTTTTAAGGCCCAAATTAATTTAGAATTCATTATAGAAATAAGTTTAAATATTAATAGGAAACAATACTACTGTTATTTTGGCCACCTAGCTAAGGATCCAGTTTGTTTTATCAGAATTCAAGTGAATTAAATAAAATTACCTTTATGTTTTTGTATGTTGTTAACATAAATTTAAATAACTTTTTAGATGTCTTCAAGTTTGATGACAAATATGAGGAAAATGAACAGAAATACAAAACATTAAGTAAAGAAATTTTGGGATCTGATGCTGAGTCAGGAGAGGAAGACGGGTCAGATGGGAGCGGCAGCGAAGAGTCTGAGGAGGAAGAGGGAGAGGAGCAGGAACAGAAAGGCGTCACCATTATCGACAACACAGAGACCAACCTCGTTGCTCTGCGGCGCACCATATACCTGACTATAAACTCCAGTTTGGACTTTGAAGAGTGTGCACATAAACTTATGAAAATGCAATTGAAACCTGGCCAAGAGGTGGAACTCTGTCACATGTTTCTGGACTGTTGCGCTGAGCAAAGGACTTATGAGAAATTCTATGGTTTATTAGCGCAAAGGTTCTGCAATATAAACCGAATATACATTGGTCCTTTCGAGGAAATATTCAAGGATTCCTATGGAACAGCACACAGGTTAGACACCAACAGGCTGAGGAATGTAAGCAAATTCTTTGCACATCTCTTATTCACTGATTCTATCAGCTGGGAGGTTATGGACTGTGTCAGGTTGAACGAGGAGGACACAACAAGTTCCAGTCGTATTTATATCAAGATATTATTTCAAGAGCTTGCAGAATATATGGGATTGAAGAAATTGAATGATCGCCTTAAAGACCCGTGAGTTCTGAATCAAGTTTCATTTTTGTTTTCTATTAAATTCTTTAATATTAATTGCGGTTATTCCTTCCTTTCAGGACCTTGCAGGAGGCGTTTTCAGGGATATTCCCAAGAGACAATCCAAAGAATACAAGATTTTCCATCAATTTCTTCACATCAATTGGTTTAGGTGGACTGACTGATGAGTTGCGTGAGCATTTGAAGCAGATGCCAAAGGTGAAATGTTTTCAATATTAAAATCACCATCTTATGTTATTAAAGCCATTTTCATTTTAATTATTTGCTTAAGAAATTATGTCTTGATTACCTTTAACAAGGGTTAAGTCATAATGTTTTAACTGTACTTACAAATTCAAATTCAAATTCAAAATATCTTTATTTATATGGGCTTCAAGAAAGCACTTATAAATAGTCAATATACATAAAAAAAAGGATAAGAACTAATATTACCACCGGTTCAGAAGGTAGACTCTATCGAGAAGAATCCGGCAAGAAACTCGATAGTTACTCTTTTAAATGCCAAATTTTACAAATTTGTAAACTTAATTATTATATACTTAAGACTATGTAGATATCACTGCAGGTGAACACTTCATTATGAAGTTAACCATGAATCCTTGTCATTGAGGTAATCTTGTATCTTGTAATAACCCTTACTCATTAAAAATGATTTAATATATAATTTGAACTTATGTAGGGGTAATGTTATAATACTTTGTGGTAGTTTATTAAACATTTTAATACTTAGACCAATAAATGAATTACCACTCTTTTGGAGTCTTTGAATAGGAACAGCAAGTTTGTGTTTATTTCTAGTATTAAAACTATGAGAGTTTGACTTTTTAGGAAATGCAAACAGACAGAGCATATAGATAGTATACATGCTTTGAATTGAAACATTAGCCATCTTCAAACTTCTTGCTATCATCTTCTTCCTAGAGTCTTGTCCCGTGCTTAGACGGGGTCCGCTTAGACCATGATCCAGGATTTAGCGAGTCTGGTAATTACATTGAAGCGACTGCCGATCTGACCTTCGTAACTCTAAGATAGGGGAACCAGACAATTTTTGGATCATGGTTACAAATGCAAAGTTGTTTGAATTTGCAGGTTTCGTCATGATGTTTTCCCCCACCGTCGAGCTAGTGGTATGAATACGTACATAGATTTAAAAAATTCAGAGGTATGTGCCCGGGTTTGAACCCGCACTCCTCGGTTAAGAGGCGCGTGTCCTTACCATTGAGCTACCACCGCTCTAAACTTCTTGCTAGAATTATATTTTTCAAATATATGTGCTCAAAATAAAATAAATGTTGTAAAGTATAGCAGTCCCACAATATTTCATGCTGTAGTGCTCACCAGGTTTAAGAAGGTATTTATTTGTTTCCTCACAGAATGTACCAGCGGCGGTGACCCAGATCAACGTGGGCAGCGACTCCGAGTCTGATTCCAGTTCGTCCAGTAGCTCCAGCTCCGACGACTCCAGCAGTGATTCTAGCTCGAGTGGTATGTTTCAAAAACTAGGATACTTTCATACATTTCATATTTATCTATCATATATCATCACGCACGTAATCCACAGAGAGGTAGGTAGAGTCAAAGGGGCAACTAGCCCCCTTAACCACGTTGACCCAATAAATATTAAATGGATGGAAAATTGTGAAAAATTCGTGACAAATTATTAGCTCTTTAAACATTCATTTGACTATTTAGATTTAGACTGCACATTTTGAGTCCAATCTGTCTTAACAAAATTAATTATGTATTTTAGATTCAGACAATGAAAAGAAAGAGAAGAAGAAGTCAAAAAAAGGCAAGAACAAAGAGAAAGAGCCAAAAACGCCGGAGGAGCCTGAAGCGCCTGATGCAGATAAGAACAAGAACGTTGAGAGGTGGGGCCACGATGGGTTCTACGACACGTACGGCAAGGACGCGCGGAGGACAGAGGCGCGCCCGGAGAGGGGAGAGAGGGACAGGGATAACTTCGCTGTACCCCGCGACGCGCCCAGGAGGGGTGACAACAGGGATAATAGGGAGAGGTACGATAGGAACTATGATCGTAAGAACGACGACAGACGCAGAGATGACAGGAACGGGCATGCTCAAGATGTTGAAAGAAGGTATCGGGATGACAGAAGTATCCGAGACGATAGAAGTCGTGATGAAAGAAGCAGTCGCGATGAAAGAAGCAGTCGCGATGAAAGAAGCAATCGCGATGAAAGAAGCAATCGCGATGAAAAGAGCAATCGGGATGAAAGAAGTAATCGGGATGAAAAAATCAATCGGGATGAAAGAAGTAATCGGGATGAAAGAAGCAATCGGGACGAAAGGAATATACGGGATGAAAAAAGCAATCGGGATGAAAGAACCGGCCGTGATGAAAGAAGCAACCGAGATGAAAGAAGTAGCCGAGATGAAAGAAGTAGCCGAGATGAAAGAAGTAGTCGTGATGAAAGAAGTAGTCGTGATGAAAGAAGCTATCGCGATCAAAGAATCGGCCGTGATGAAAGGAGTAATCGGGACGACAGGCGCAATCGCGATGACAGGAGTAATCGGGAAGACAGACACAATAGGGATGATAGAAATAATCGGGACGATAGGATCGATCGGGATCAAGATCGTAGACAAGGGGATTATCAAGACAGGAATAGGTACGAAGAAAGTTCTAAATCGAAGAGGGATGATAGAGAAAAAAGAGATGTGAGAGATGATAATAGAAGAGATGAAGACGATTCTAGAAGAATTAGAGGAGATAAAGACAGAAACAGAAATGATCCTGACAACAAAAGGGACGTAGACGAAATTAGGAAAAATGAGAGTCGCCGTAAAGACGACGATTCATCTAGGAGACGCGATGATTCAAGTAAGAGGAATGGAGAGGAGAGTTTATATGGAGAAGATTCCAGAATCAAAAAAGAAGGGAGAAGCAAAAGAGATAAGGATAGTGATGAACAGAGGTCTAAAAATAAAAACGATGTCAGAGCAGAAGAAAAGAGTAAGAAAAGTCGTAAGAAAAAGGACAGTACAAGTGAAGAATCGAGCGATTCAAGTGACTCAAGCGACTCAAGCGACTCGAGTGATTCTAGTGACTCAAGTGAAGATGAAAGGGTTGATAAGAAAAAACAAAGCAAGCACACTCGGAGTATTGATGATGAAAGATCTAAACACAAGAGTGATGCGAAAAGTAAACGAGATGAGAAAAAAAGAAAGGGTGACGAGTCAAGCGATGAGGATTCTGGAGACAAGAGGCGCGATGTTAAGCATAAGAAGGATCGTGGAGACAAGACAGCAGATTCCGAAGATGAGTCAAAAAGTATGAAGAGGAGTAAGGACAAGAAGCAAAAAGAGCTAGAAGAATCTAGAGATGATAGGAGGAAGGATAGAGATGATTTCGATGAAGAAGATGCTAAGCAACTAAAACATAACAAGGAGAAGAGGAAAGGCAAAGAGAACTCTCGTGGCAACAAGAATGAAGATGGTTTCGATATTAAGAGAGCAGGCAGGGTTCAACAGGAGCTTGGAAATCGTTATTGGGATTGATCTTTCATGTATATACCTGCATATATACACTATTAGGGGTTTAATAGGCATTGTTACAAGAAAAGTAGCTGAATATATTTTGTTCTTAGGACAATATGATAGATGTTAAGTATTGACCTACTTTTGTTGCTGACTGTATTATTATTAACACACGGTAGTGTATGTATGGGTATTTAATTCCTTTTAACCGCATTTCGTCAAATTCACCATGTTGAACTACTTTAAATTAAAAATGAGCGGAAATCTATTTGAGCTTTATTATTTTTACATAAAGATTAAATTGAATTCTCCTAAGCTTGGATACACACTAGGAATAACAATCAACTGTTTAAATTTTGATAAGCAGTTGATGTAATAAAGTACTATCGAGTACTGTATTAAGCAGCAGTTTGTAAATATGGTGTTTTTTTTTCAATGCAAACTAGAAAAACAAAATTATGAAATAAATAAATTTCTAAGCAGTTAATACTGGTTTTATTCGTTTTTGCAATTCTACAGATATTTTACATAACATTTGCAAAGAATTTTTATGTCTAAGTATTGTTTATACAACCTGCTTTTTTAAAGGATTGAACCTTTACATAAGTTGTGTTTTGCAAACGAATGGGCTTAAAATTTTAACTTACTATGCAGGTTGCATCTAATATATACCATAGCCAAAGGTAACAGAACTACAAATCTATTAAATAATGATTGATGATTTGATGCTGATTACTTGACATTTACCCAACGCTGTCAACTTTGTTTTGATACACTATCGACAGTGTATTTATTCTGAAAAGTAATATTTTGGAATCCAATAATTCTTTGCCGTACTTCCTGTTAATTATTACTTGCAAAATGGAGCCAGCGGCCACTGAATCAAAAACCAGTTCCGAATCTAGCAAAGTCCACCCTGTGCACATCAAAGCGGCCTCTGCGCCCATAGTTCCTCTGAAACCTGAGGAGACCAAGCTGAAGGTGCAGATCTCTGCGCCGTCGTATCTGAACTCGCTGCGGGAGAACGACGCGCCGCCGTTCAGGAAGCCGGGCCGGGAGGCGCGCCCGCACCTGCTGATCGGGACCGTCATGAGCGAGGAGGAGGCCATCGAGATGATTGCTGCGCATGACGCTGATAAGCAGAACGGATTGAAAAGGTTTTTAGGTTGGTTGCCACATCTAGGTTGACTTTTGGCTTGTAACTTTTTTAATCTTGCCATGGTAACCGTTACATGGGGAAGCCGGGCCAATTGGATCATGGTAACACATCCATTATTATCTTCCTAGCGTTTTGTCCCGTGTTTAGACAGGGTCCGCGTAGACCATGAACCAGGATGTAGCGAGTCTGGTTATTACATTGAAGCGACTGCCGGTCTGACCTTCGTAACCCTAAGATAGGGGAACCAGACAATTTTTGGATCATGATTACAAATCCAAAGTTGTTTGAATTTGCAGGTTTCATCACGATTTTTTCCTTCACCGTCGAGCTAGTGGTATAAATACGTACATAGACTTGAAAAATCCATAGGTACGTGCCCGGGTTTGAACCCACACTCCTCGGTTAGGAGGCGCGTGTCCTTACCATTGAGCTACCACCGCTCCTTGGTCCTTGATTGGTAACACATCCATACTTAATTAAATGAGCAGCTCAATGTTTGCTCTCATCGTCGAGGAAGTGGTGTAATGTCTCGGTTTGACCCAGCACTTATAGTAGGTATGTGCTACCACCGTTCTCACTAAATTATGTAACTGTCTGCCTGAATTTCATACATACATACATAACATCATGCCCATAATCCCCGAAGGAGTAGGCAGAGTCAAAGGGGCAGCATGCCCCCAACCACATACAGCCAAAAATAAAGTCGGGCTGGGTTAGATGGTAAATTGTAAAAAAGCAGTGACAAGCGGCTAACCTGTCGCCTACACAATCATACACCCAAAACCCGATATACAATTAGTCGCCTTTTACGACATGCTAGGCAAGAACCACAGTTGGCACATTCTTTTTTTTTGTCCCAGATCAACATGGGCCAAGTCCCAGACCATGGGACTGCCTGAATTTTAAGTGGACATAAAACAAGTTCTAGGCATTTCAGTAGGTACATATCTACGTAGGTAAACAGTAGGTAAGCTCTCAATATTGGTCCACCAGCCAACTTCCTAGTCGAAAAGAAGGTGACTGAGAACTACAACCTCTCAGAGAAGTGTTTCCTCATCGGGTTCCTGACGGAGACCATCGACTACGCGGCGCGGCGCGACTTCGACGCGGCCAAGCTGGCGTGCCTCATGACGCTCTATATCAGCTCGCACCTCTACTTCAAGTGGTACTACTGGTTGGCGCCGCACATGCTCTGGGCATACTTCAAGGAGCTCATGATACGGCACACTATAGAGGTGACTGAATGTTTTTACAGCCTCCGCAACGGTTTTCGTACCTATTTAGAGTTCTATTTCTACTTAGAGCTTCGATCATGATCTTAGATTTACGAATTGCATATTCTAATCTCATTTATTTAATCTATACTTATAACACAGGTCAACAGGTCACAGGTCAGTATTTTTGCGGCACAAACAATTCACTGCATTTTTGATAAAGTAGTAACAGTTGATGCAGACCCGGTTATCAACATTGTTCAATCAGCTTTCATTTTTGTTATATTTGGGACGAAAGTGACTAACATTGGCTATAAGACCTGGCTTTAGTATTGATAAATCAATTCATAAATATTAAATATAAAAAATTCATCATCTATTCTGGAAAGGAATAATCCCAAATTATTGATTACCAGTATAAATTATATTGCTTAATTGATGACTCACAAAATATTCGCAATAGAAAAGTATGAAAATTTCGTTCGTACAAAAGGCACAGCTTGCAATATATGAAAAAAATATGAAAAAACTTAACTAGACATATCTTTGCATAGAAGGTGATTAGAATTCGAATTCGATGTATAATAATATGTTAATCATTCCTATTAGCAAACAGATGTATTAAGATTATGTATCCATCATTTTTAAACTGTTAAATAAATCGTAAAAAATCGTTTAAATAGCAAATTTTTTAATGTTTGTAGTCAAATAACTAAAAAATGTGAGCTGATTGGACAATTTTAATAACAAAATTGTATTGTGCTGGTACTGATCAGTAAAAAAAGAAATGAATTGTTTCCGCAACAAAAGAAAGTGTAATTTTGTTGCCTTGTGTAATAAATCTGTAGAGGTCAATTCTGTACATTAAATATATTTTCAAAATAACTATCAGGGGGTGATTAGTGATCGATACTGATGCCAAAAATGCAATCAGTAAAATCTTTGTCTGTCTGTATGTTCCTTATAGAAACAAAAACTACTCGACGGATTTTAACGAAACTTGGTACAATTATTCTTCATACTCCTGGGCAGGTTATAGTATACTTTTCATCACGCTACAATCAACGGGAGCAGAGTAGTGAAGGGAAATGTTGGGAAAACGGGAGAAGTTACTCCATTTTTTAAGCTTCCGTCGCGTGTGCAGCCTTAATGGTTAAACTTACATAGAAATCATGTATGACGGAAATAGTCTTTATAATAGTAACCATAAACGCGGGTGACACCGCTGGCACAGCTAGTACGTAATAAACGATCGATTCGATGGAGACTAGTTTAGGTTTCGTTGTACCTACATTTCGCCTATCATGAATTTAGGACGCTTGTATACTTATAGAAAAATATTAACACATGATTGTTTGCACAGGACTCCCCAGACGGACAGGAAGTGTTCGAGCCGGAGGAGTGCTACGACATAGTGAGCCACTTCCACACGATTTACGTGAGCAACCTGCCGCTAGTGCACCTCCTCACCTTCGGCGCCTACCGGCTCAAGTTCCTCTGGCCCTTCAAGCCCAAGTGATTGCGTTTACAGTTGAACATCCATTTTAGAGTATGCCTAGGTGACAGTATATTGTAAATTTTTTTTTAAATAAAAACATGTGATCTTCCTACTGTTTTTCAATTAAATTTAAATAAAATAATTCCAGAAGTAGCTCTCTACCACCCAATTGGCTGATATTACTTTACATCTGTGCCAAGAATCCTTTTTAGAAAATAGGTTAAATTATCATAGTTTTCAAATCACATTATGTATTTTCTGGTTATTATTATTGTTATGGTACCATTTAACCTACAAAACATTGCTAACTAGAACCTGCCTAGACAACACTACCCAAATGGTTGAAGATCTTCAGGTATACTTGCTTAATATGTTTTGTGTTAATAAAACAAATAGATTGTACAAATAGACAAGATTTATTAGACTACACTCTTCATCTGTTCCTTCAAATGTTTAGGCACCTTCTTTTTCTTTCTTTTTCTAACCTTTCCTTCACTGACTCCTTCTTTCTTGACCTCATTCCTTGTCATAGGCTTCTTTTTCTTCTTTTTACAAGACAAAGGGTTAGGATTGTGTTGCTTCTTCTTTTTTAGTGGCACTTTCACCTCTTCTACGTTCTCATCTACTCCTAAAGCCTTTTTCATATTTTTCAACGTCTCATTTTGAGTCTCACTAATAAACACATTAGCGGACTCCAAACTTTGTCCTGCTTTATCGTAACTTGCTTTGGAAGGCTTCTCAAGTGTAGGAGATTTATTGTGCAAGTACAACAATGGAATACCAGCTTTAGCCCGAAGTTTGTCTTGTAAATCCCTATCTTGAGATGCTAAAATGTAATGCTTTTCATTGCGCTTCCCAATCATCGACATAATGCAATGGGAGCCAGCAATGGGCTCCTTGTGTCCGCATTCGTGGATACCAAACTGCTTCAGGATGGTGAGGGCACCATGGGTTTTTTTTGCAATCTTCTCTGTCTCTATGATGATGCATCTTGTTGTTAATAGCTTCGCTTGGCCATTCAAATACTTAGGTAACTGATCTCTTATGTTTATTTGCTCCTGAAATAGAGAAAACAGTAATTTAGCCGATTTAAAAACTATTACAAATATTCAAGAGTAAAATGGGAAGAAAATTAATTAACACTTAATGCCTTTTTCATTCAAAAGTACCACAGAATATCAGCGTGATGGCATTCCTGATGTCACAACATTAGCTGGGATCATTTCAGTATGTAGGTATTAAAAAAATGCAGATTACCTCAATGAAGCTTAGAAAATTAAAAAGAGAATGATAAAGAAAAAGCAACTGTCATATTTAAGTTGGAGAATACCTAGTTCTAATTAAGGTTCGCGGGCTCAGGGAAGTTCTCCTGCCAGCGCATGCTCTGCTCCTTGAGCGTGAGGTGCGAGTCGGCGCTGTCGGCCTCGGGGTCGGGCAGCTCCTCCAGCGGCACCTGCACATCCTCATGTGGCAGCTGCTCAGCACGCCACTCCTCGTCCACTATATCCACCAGACGTCCAATACGACAGTACTTACTGTCCATTCTGTGAGTGCCGTTAAAAGGTTGTGTTATTTCCTTGTAATTGGAAGGCAAGTGACACAAGTGGAGTATTTTTTAACACGGTAAATATAAATGTCATAGTTTTCGGGAAATGTTTCTGGTATTTCCAGATTTAAGAAAGTAATCTAAGAACAAGCATGTTATGCTTTCTATGAAGGGCCATTTTACAATGAAATATTCACTATTTTGGCTGAAGGTGGTTGCATGGTGCATGCAGCATGCTGCCCCTTTGACTGCGTACCGATTCGATATTTAAATTACTTACAGTGCGAGCCTTAATTGAAACTTGATATTCTCCAAAGCAACTACAAACAGACTTACTTTGAAAGCGGCGAAACAAAACGTGCCGTCTATAAGCACCTGGTAAGGCTGGTGGAAGCCGAAGTTGTTGTAGTAAAACTTCAGGTACTTCTGTACCTTCTTGTATCTCGTAATCTTCATTACAAATAGTACAAACCTTAATGATAATACGCAATAGATCAGATGATGTCAAGGAGATAAATACAAAAAGTGTAAAACCACAACACGTTTCTGACGAATTTTTGCGATGTTTCTTTGATTGAATATTGAATGAAAAAATGACAGATGTCAGACCAGGATGTCAGTTGGTTTCACAGACGAGTAATGTGTTGGTTTATTTGTCAGCGTCAAAAGTTTTTTTTTACGTCACGCGGCGGTTACTCGATAAAAATACGTGTCCACGGCAGACGGGCCGATATCGCCGCAAGGCCGCCTGCTTTACAGCTGGTCAAACCAGACCAGCTTTATGATTTTTGAACGGAATACTGTCAGTGTGACTTTTGTCATGTTGGAACTCTGAAATTTCTCCGAAGTTTTGCTCCGCGATTTCGTGTTGTTTTGCCCATATTACGAGTGATTAATAATGTTTCCTTAATGTAGAAAAACTCGAGAGTGTTTATTCAGCATCCAGATAATGTTATGATAAATGTTTGAGTGTGTAGAATAAGTGAAATTGATGTAAAAAGTCGACATGGCTCGTAATAGATGTGATGGGTTGTTAGCGCGGGTCGATTTTCCTCTTTACACACTCCAGACGCTTACGAATCGACATGTGATCGTGGCTGGGGGTGGAGGAGCGTCCAACACGGGCGTAGCTAATGGATTTGTAAGTACATCTTGGTAGATTTGATGAATAATCGCGTTTGCAGAAGCTTCCGCGTATACGTGTCAGCGATCGAAATTGATGCAAGACCAATTAATTTTAGGGTTGTTATACTGTAGCTCACGTATGATTACCCGTTGGTTGCAGGAAATATTTGAATTATCACACAATGGGAGCCGATTCGTGGCGGAAGAGGTGATGCGGCACGAGACGGGGCCGAACGTAGTGATGAATTGCTCCGTGCGCAACATCCAGAACCGCACGTACCTGACGGCGGGCCAGGAGAGCCACTGCCAGCTGTACAAGGTCAACATCCGCATGGTGGACGCAGCAGAGATGAGGAGAGGTAGTTTCCGTGCCGAGAATGGACTTGTGCGGAGGAGGAGACGGACTGTGTCTGAGAATGACAATATTTCAAAAAAGGACAGCAACAGTAACACCACGGAGAAGAGAATATCATTTGAAATTAGGCCAAGTGATAGTGTACAAACAGATTTTGGGTGAGTTGTTTACATTTTTGTTTATGGAAAAGTGTTCCTAATGTCCAACACACATCTTTAGTATAAAACAAAGTTGCCGTTAATGTCTGTTCGCTTAGATCTCTTGAACTATGCAAGGAACGTTGATGCAGTTTTCACCAATAGATAGATTGATTCAAGAGAAAGGTTTATATGTATAATTTCATATTGTTTTATGCTCATCATGCGATTGCCAGGGTAGGTGCTAGTTTACTATAAACATATGATTAATAATACTTTATTAAATCATTGCTGCGGATATCATGTATTATTATTTTATATCTGTTTATCTACATTGTGCTTTATCAAAATTCTATTGGTACTTGACCTGTCCTAGATAACATTTTGAAATGAAAAATGTGTTGGAAGATGTGTAAATAATGTATAGATAGGCCATACATGCTTTGCACATATCAATAAACTGCTTTTATTTATAAAATGAAGGCCATGACACCAGTATATTTGTTTTGTCTTAACTTATAAGAAACATAATATTATCTGTTAGTATTGTGCATATAAGTAACCCAGATAATAGTAGGTAGTTTTTATATGTAGGATACATGTGTAATAGTCCAATAGTCTTCATATTAACCAAATGTTATTTTAAACTGTGATTTATTAAATATACTAACTAACTAACTAAACACTTCACGCTACTTCCCTAGCGGGGTAGGAAGAGAAACCCGATTAAATATACATTAACATATTATACCCACAATCCATAAAGGGGTAGACAAAATTTAATATATTACTGTTATTAATGCTTTGTCTGTTTTCTCACGAAACTATTTAATGACATCCACAAATTGGTTAATGAATACTTTATCAATTGGTTAATTTTGATCTAAACATTGAATTTTAAAAAAAAATTAAAAAAATCCATTAGATTTTGAAATTTCTGTGCATTTGGTCTCTATGTTGATTCATGTGTAAAAATTGATTACTGTTACTTATAAATGTGACTAGTGACTTAAAGATTTTTTGGTAGTAAATATAGTGTTCATTATTATGAAATGAACCTCATCCTTTTTTTTGTTTGAAGTCGGTTGAAAAAAGGTATGGGCCATCATTAAAACTTTCCCAGAGTTTCGACAGTTGCTAGCCTTGAATTATCTTTGCACATAATTATGTGTCGATAAAACAAGCTGCAGATGATATCTGCACTCAAAAATTCACAAGTGAATATGAATGAGTATCTAATAATGTACCCAGAAAAACAATGAAAGTATTTGAATTAACGATTGAATGCATAATTTAAGCAGACATTACTGCATTAATTAGAGAAACTTCACATAAATGTTTGTTGGAATTTCAGAATAGAAGAATTTCACATTGTGTGTGTTTTATTTTTTGTTTTGTATTTGAAGGTAATGTTCGGTGTGAATTAGAAATTGTTTTTATTACAGTTAAGTGCATAATGCCATTTATAGCATTCTCTGATCCTTATCTATAACCAGAATACAATGAGTTGCACTGTTGCGATGTGTGCCAAGATCCGCGTCAATGTTTATGTCTCGCGTATGCTGATTATGCAGATTTGGTTACGACTATCAGATTAAAATTTTATTTTTATCAGATTAAAATTTTACCTCATCATCATGATTTGTTGAGTCTTAGTCATAATTGATTAAAGGTACCCTTAATTAAAAATGTCAGGCGTAGCTCACAGCGTCGCTTTGGGTCTGTTGCTGAAAGTTTGTGTCACCCAGTATCCATTTAAGTATATGGATTTTAAAAAACGCACCTGGATGAGGATGTTCAACTGCTTCTGTTCTGGTGATAACAAATGCTCCATTACTTTTTCATATGAATTTTATGAACTGTATTTGTAGCATACACTATATAGATTAAAAAGTTTTAAGGTTAAATCACAAAAGGTAATAAATTTTTTCAAGGAATTAATTAATTAGCCTAATAGGATTTTGAGCAAGCAATAGCGATGATGATATCAAACATAATTCAGTTTAAAGAACACATGATTTAAGACCTACATCATTCATCATGTGTCCCATGCTGGTCTGGGACTAAAGGAATGCGCCAACTGTGTTTCTTGCCTAGCATAAAAGGCGACTGGTATATCGGATTTTAGTTACGTGATTGTGTTGGCGACGAGCTAGCCACTTGTCACTACTTTTTCACAATTTTCCATTTAACCCAGCCTAGTTCTGTTTTTGGCTGAATATGGTCATAGGGGCTTGCTGCCCCTTCGACTCTGCCTACCCGTACGTTGATTACGGGCGTGATGTTATGTTATGATAATCATTCATTCATTTAATTTATTTAAACATTTTGTTTTTTAATTAATATGAAAACAATTAGTCAGTTGAGCCATTACGCAAACAACCTATTTGCAACACTGTGGCAAACATTATACTCTCCAGCTTGTGTTATTTATTTGTCCGCTTATTTTGTATTTTCTGATCAATATATACCTACCATTTACCAATTCATATGTACCTAAGTTTGTGTATCTGTTGGTTGCAAATAAATGTTTACTTACTTATTTACGTCACCCCTCAGTATTTTTATATAAAACTAGCTGTCCCGGCGAACTTCGTATCGCCCAGTAAGTAATTGACATTTAACATTGACAGATACGAATCCCACCGTTTTATACGAGAAAATACTTTTGCTTTAATTTTGTTTTATCGTCAATTTTTCAATGTTTTTAATAGTTATTCTGTTATTCTGGACGGAGACAAATCCAACAAATCAAAAACAACGTAAATCGGTTCAGCCGTTCTCGACTTATAAGTGGTGTAACAAACACGACTTTGTTTTATTTATATAAGATGTATCAAAGCATTGCCTTTTCACAGCTCATAAAAAGTATCTCAAATGATTGGTGGTAGCATCTACCCTATTGGACAACCATTTATTTGTGTTCCAGCGATGACCCGCTGCAGCGGGTGGTGCGCATCAGCCACGGCGGCAAGCTGATGGCGACGGGCGGCGTGGACGGCAAGGTGCGCCTCTGGTCCTTCCCCAAGATGGAGCTGCTCTTCGTCTTGGAGGGGCACACTAAAGAGGTCCGCGTTTATACTACCCATGTTCTAATAACAAGAACCAGGACCCATGTAACTTGATGCACTGGTTTTATTATTTGTCACTGTGTTAATTAGTTAATTCTTAAGATTTACTCACCGATTCCCTGGTCCTCTTTATACTCCAGATTTTTCGACAGGCCCGTTTTTATACTCCAGATTTTTCGACAGGCCCGTCGGTCGAGTCGTCAGAGCTGGCCACGAAACCAAGGGTCGCTTGTTGTGTTTGATGAACTTGGACATTTGTACTCGAGTCATGGATGTTTATAAAAACGTGTTAAAGGCTATCCGTTCACCTAGTATCTATAGTACAAGCTTATAAGCTTAGTTTGGGACTAGGGAATTGTTGTGTCAGTCTAGAGAATTTATTATTTATTATTTTATTTATGTTTGTACAATGAATATTAGGTAACCGATAATAAATACATAAATACCTATTCATTATTATCGAATACAAATATTTATGTTTATAACACGAATATTTGGCGTTAGCGGCACTCGAACGGGCAGTGGCGGGTTTACCCTAAGGCCCAGTAGGCCCGGGCCTAGGGCGGCCAGATATTAGAGGAGGCCAATCGTAATAAAAATTAAGTGATGACGCTTTAGTACTAAGAGTTATGGCCTGGGGCCTAGAGCGGCCAAGACTGTAAATCCGCCACTGCGAACGGGTAATCTTTGCTTTAGTGGCCACGGGCTTTGGCCACTAAACCAAAGTGTCCATAGCGTTTTACCAGCTCTAGAACATAGGATTCCAAATATCCATCAGAAATTTTCAGGATTCACAAACACTTGTATCTGAAATAGTTTATTTTAACCCTTGGTATGTTTGAAGGTTGGACCATCCATCCAACATGTTTAAATAGTTTTTGCGTCGCCCCCAGCTGGACGACCTGGACTTCAGCCCGGACGACTCGCAGCTGGTGAGCATCGCGAAGGACGGGCGCGCGCTGGTGTGGAGCACGGCCGCGCGGCGCGCGCCGCTCATGGCGCTCGCCTGCCAGCCGCCCAACGGGAACAAGTACCTCTTCCGGCGCTGCAGGTATGTGGAATTGTGAAAGCGTTCATCCCAACTGCCCCCGCATGGATTGCTACTGGGGGAAAATGGGAACGAAATTCCCAGTCGACGAGGGAGATTTTCAAATTCAATTCAAAATGTTATTTTTTATATAGGTAAAAAGGCCTATAAATTGTCAAGTGTGCAAATAAAAATCTTTAAAATAATATGAATCTACCACTAACGGAATGTGGGTTCTACCAAGAACAAACCTGCATGATGTAGAGATGTGGGATCGACGAATTATAGACGACCACTTAAGTTCACGTACTCAGCGGTGGTAGCTCAATGGTAAGGACACGCGCCTCTTAACCGAGGAGTGCGGGTTCAAACCCGGACACGTACCTCTGGATTTTTTAAATCTATGTACGTATTTATACCACTAGCTCGACGGTGAGGGAAAACATCGTGATGAAACCTGCAAATTCAAACAACTTGGAATTTGTAACCATGATCCAAAAAAAAATTACTAGTTCCCCTATGTAAGGGTTACGAAGGTCAGATCGGCAGTCGCTTCAATGTAATTACCAGGTTCGCTAAATCCTGGGTCATGGTCTAAGCGGACCCCGTCTAAATACGGGACATAACGCTAGGAAGATGATGACTTAAGTTCACGTACTCATTTATTCTGCCCTAGATAGCTGATACATTCGTTTATATACATACATATAACACGAATGTTACCCAAATTGGGATACACTACAATGACGTATGTGTTTATTATATGTATACTTACAAACAAACACAAAAATATTGTTGTGTAATATTGCCCAGCAACAAAACAATAATATTATCTATTATTAGTTTAGCGAATGTGGTGTAGTGGTAACCAGTTATCAATGAATCTCGATAAATGCAAATTCATAAGATTTTCTAGAGGTGCTATATTCCACATCCGAAGTATAATATTGATGGCCATGTTCTGGAAGAAGTAGAGTCTATTCCCGATTTGGGCGTTCGTTTAGACAAGAGGCTACGTTTTCACAAACATATCGACCAAATTGTATCGAAAGGTTTTCAAATGCTGGGATTTGTTTTACGTAATGCAAAGTATTTAAAAAGCCTTCAACTAAAATTTTATTGTACAAGTCCTTGGTACGTCCCAACCTTGAATACTGTAGCCAGGTCTGGTCCCCCCACTACGATGTTCATATCAAGCGTATTGAGCGTATACAGAAACGGTTTTTGTGGCATCTTTCATACCAAACTCATAAAGCAAAAGAGCTGGGGAACGACTAGCTCATTTCAAATTAAACAGCCTGGAGGATCGTTTTTGTTGGACTTAATGCTTCTTCACAAGATAATCAACGGCACCACGGACTGTGCCTCTCTGCTACGATTGATCAATCTTAATGTGCCATATAAGTTAGCGCGGGTCAGTAGACATGAGCCTTTTTCAATTAAGGGCAGCAGGCCCAACGCGGGGCACCACGCCGCCATGAACAGGCCACAGCGGCAATATAACAAACTCTGCAAAGTATGTAGCATCGACATCTTTGCAGATAAGCACCAGAAATTTAGGTATCGCATATTGCAGTGCCTAGACAAGGCGCCTAATGGGTAGCTGAACACAATACCATTTTAATTTACCTTTACCTTATTGTTATTTAATATTTAAGTTAATTATACTTATATTAAAGTTAATTATAGTCCACATAGCATGCCGCGGCAACCTCTTATTAAGGTGGCACTTAGCTATAAGTTTTATGTACTTTTCTTTCTCTGTTTGATTATGTTTTTATAGTGTTTATCTTGTTGGTTGTCTTAATAAATAAATAAATAAAAATTCTACCGCCAGGTTCATAATGTACAGTATATTTATAATAATAAATAAATAAATAATAATAATAAATATCCGACTACATCACATACATTGATCTGACTCCGAGGTAAGTAGCTTAAGCACTTGTGTTACGGATATCAGAATCAACAGTGGTATTACAAATATATACTTAAATATTGGATATTAACACCCAGACACAGAACAAACACAAGTATTCATCATACGAATGTTTGTCCTAGGTGGGAATCGAACCCACAACTCTTGGCGCATGGGGCAGGGCCACTACCGAATGCGCCATCGAGCCAGTCAATAATAATAATACGCAACATTTTTTACCATGATACTATTGTTATAAT
The DNA here is from genome assembly GCA_951394215.1 of Glyphodes perspectalis. NCBI lineage: Eukaryota > Metazoa > Arthropoda > Insecta > Lepidoptera > Crambidae > Glyphodes > Glyphodes perspectalis. Next base: position 1,770,256 of record OX596202.1, read on the forward strand.
TTGTGTTTACCTAAATAAATAAAAAAGAAAAAAAAAAAAAAACAAGTAAACCTACAGCAAAGTCACTATTTCATTAATACTTAGACACAACTGCACATTGATACCCATTACGGGCTACTAATGCATGTGAAACGAGTATTTATCTGTGCGTAATTATGAGGCCGTTGCTAGAGGTAACTCAGAATTATAATTAACTTTGTACATGTTAAATGAGCTACCAAAATCACATTTCTGTTTATCTTTGCGTTAAACGCGGAGTCAATGTGTCAGCTTTTAATCAGTTGTTATGTTTAGGCGACTGATTTAGTTTCAATGATCCCGTGCTACTTATGTACAGTTAAGTTATAACCAGCGCAGCGCCCCGCGGTTTCGCCCGCGTATCTCCCGTTCCCGTCGGAATACGGGGATAAAATGTAGCCTATGTTACTCGATAATAGTAATGTCCTCCTTACCGATATCGGTGACGGCGGCCAATCTCAACGAGGATTTGCCAACTGCGCAGGAGATATTATAGTGCACAAGTGTGTGCGCGCAAACACACGTGCACTCTCTGTTCCTTCACTCTCATAGTTCGGTGAGATGGCAATTCGACATGACCGCAGAGAGGTCAGGCACCATCGGCTTAACGTGCTTTCCGAGGCATGGGCGTGATTAAACCGCCAACTACCCGACTCCGGACTGTTACTGAGTAATTTCAATATTGAAATAATTAGCTTCAATTTTAATGGTCCGAACCGGGATTTGAACCCGGGACCTCATGGTCCTTAGGTGGCGCATGCTACCATTAGACCAACTAGGCAGTCAAATACTCGATGATAAAGTCGCTTTCTATTGGTGTAATAATTTTTCAGGCCGGTCAAGTAGTTTCGGAGCCTATTCAATGCAAACGTACAAATCTCTCTTCTTTATAATAGTAGTATAATAAATAATAAATAAATAAATACTTCAGACTGGCACACCAATTCCCTAGTTCCAAACTAAGCCTATAAGCTTGTGCTATGTCTACTAGGTGAACGGTTAGACGTACTTAAATATGTTTATAAACATCCATGACTCGAGTACAAATATCCATGTTCATCACACGAAATATTTGCCCCTAGCGGGATTCGAACCCGCGACCCTTGGTTTTGTGGCCAGGGTCTCTAACCACTCGACCAACGGGCCAGTCAATTTAAGTTATTTAGTTGGGATTTTACTGGTAGATATAATTTAGAGATAGATAATTAAGCACGGCTTTATTTTAGAAAAATAATTAATAAATGCTATATATAAAGAGTTTATTTTTTAATTCCACTGGGACGAAGTTGTTGGAACAACAGTGTATAATAAAAGTTGCCTGACTGAGTTTTTTCAACGTGCCACCTATAGGTAACGGGCCAAATAAAATCTTAAACTTTATCTTT
>OX596202.1:1771858-1911285 GCA_951394215.1 Glyphodes perspectalis
AAAAACATTGACCAATTTCCTAAGAAGTCAAACACTCATAGTTTTAATACTAGAAATAAACACAAACTTGCTGTTCCAAACCATAGACTCCAGAAGAGTGGTAATTCATTTATTGGTCTTAGTATTAAAATATTTAATAAACTTCCAGAAAGTATACTAGCATTACCTTCACATAAGTTCAAATTGTGCATTAAAGCGTTCTTAATGAAAAAGGGCTATTATAAGTTTGAAGACTTCCTAAATGATAAGCATTTAGGTTTAACTTCATAATGAAGTGTTCACCTGCAGTGTTGTTACCTAATAAGTACCTATAGAATATTAAGCACGAAATTGTAAATCTTTGCATTTAAAAGAGTAACTATCGAGTTTCTTGCCGGTTTCTTCTCGATAGATTCTACCTTCCGAACCGGTGGTAATCCTTTTTTCTGTTTAAATTGACTATTTATAAGTGCTTTTTTGAAGCCTATATAAATAAAGAGATTTTGAATTTGAATATATATTCTTTATGTGGACGATGCTGAATTAGCCCAAAGTTAGCCCAAACTTGGGGAAGAATATTAACACTATAATAGTCACCGATGAGACCTCGATGTCGACCGGTTTTACTAGACTTAAACAGCCGAAGTTATATAACGATGTATGTAATAAGATGTATATTGAATACTTAATACACTTACAAGTGCTTTCGCCAATATCTGTAAAATCTTATATCACCTAAAGTAATTATCTAAATGATTGCTATAATTTGGCATGCTTGCAAGTTTGAACCTTGAAAAAAATATAGTTAGACCTTTGACCTCGTGAATAAAACGGATAGATCCCCATTAGATGTCACAGGATATTCGATAAAATCCTGTTACACACCGAATTTTACTAAGGCTGCAAAGGCTAGTTCACAATAACTGAGTCAGTTGACTGATTCATCTTATGTGTGTTGTTGCGTCGACTTATCTGATGTCCCCCCGTCCCCCCCCCCCCCCAGCGGGTGCTGCACGTGGCGAACGCGCACATGATGTTCGTGACGGGCCTGGCGTTCCTGCCGACGCGCGGCTACGGGCCGCCCGTCACCAGCCGCAGCGAGGCGGCGCTGCTGTCCATCTCCGTCGACAACTGCCTCTGCGTGCACAGCCTGCCGCACCGGAGTCAGTACACCGCTTACTTACTGCCGTTGAGCGTGACCGAGGGGACCCAGGGAGGGTGGGGTCATGGGCCATGACTTGTCAGTGTCCAGCTGCCCAGGTGTCTATGTGAACTGTCTCGCGATAAACGAGAATGGCAGGGTTGTATAGTGTTTGAGACCCACACCTGGGGGTCTCGTTCATTAATGAACATAAATGATAATTGTATAACAACGTAATACAAGAAAAAAAAGCCAGTTGATCATATTTTAGTAAAGGTGGGATTAAAGAAATATAAAAAGAATTAAAAATTTTACTAGCATGGTTGCCGACAGTAATATGCTAAAATCCCCAAATGCATTGTCGAAATTTCCCACGTTTGGGGAAAGAAATATTATATTTCCCCACATATTCTCCAAAGAAATAAACAACCAAAAATCTCTTTTTTGATCAAAATACTGCGCCTTTCGTTATCACAGATAACTTGAGATAATTGATGGATGATAATTAAGATAAAGTGGAACCTACGTACAATACGATCTTCTATCTCGTTTTATTTCATGTCGAGCCTTAGTGAAATAATGTTTCCTCTTCCCGCATAGCTAAAATGAAGTAAGGGCAATCCCCCGACCAACTTTTGAGACCAACCAAATCTGACGACAGGTGTCCTCTGATGTTTGTATGACAAAATTGCTAATACCACATTGCAATCAGTCCCATGTTGATCTTAAAAAGAATGTGCCAACTGTGTTTCTTGCCTAGCATGTCGTAAAAGGCGACTAATGGTATATCGGGTTTTGAGTATGTGATTGTGTAGGCTACAAGCTAGCCACTTGTCACTACTTTTTCACAATTTTCCATCTAACCCAGCCCAGGTCCATTTATGGCAGAATGTGGTTGAAGGGAACTGCTGCCCCTTTGACTCTACCTACCCCTTCGGAGATTACGGGCGTGATGTTATGTATGTGTATTTATTATCTACTAGCTGTGCCAGCGGTGTCACCCGCGTTTATGGTTACTATTATAAAGACTATTTCCGTCGTACATGATTTCAATGTTAATTTAACCATTAAGGCTGCACACGCGACGGAAGCTTAAAAAATTGAGTAACTTCTCCCGTTTTCCCAACATTTCCCTTCACTACTCTGCTCCTATTGATTGTAGCGTGATGAAAAGTATACTATAACCTGCCCAGGAGTATGAAGAATAATTGTACCAAGTTTCGTTAAAATCCGTCGAGTAGTTTTTGTTTCTATAAGGAACATACAGACAGACAGACAGACAGACAAAAATTTTACTGATTGCATTTTTGGCATCAGTATCGATCACTAATCACCCCCTGATAGTTATTTTGAAAATATATTTCATGTACAGAATTGACCTCTCTACAGATTTATTATAAGTATAGATTAACTATTAAAGTAGCGTATGTGTGCCCCCCAGGCACGCTGCCCGCGTGGGTCGCCGCGGCGCTGATCGTGTTCGTGCTGTTCTGCACGTTCTGGCTGTGCTCGCTGCTCGGCATCTAACACGCGCCTGCCGCCACTGCTCCCGTCTGCACGGACTCGTCTCCAGCGCGGGCGGGGCGCCTTGACACCGGCTGATGCGATATCAACCGAACCACTTCTTGTTACAGTCGATTTTTCAACAACAATTAGGTTACGAGGGAAACAAAACCTAAATCGAAATGTGATTTTCTTTTCCAAAAATATATTGTGTAAATACAAATTATGTAAAGTATATTTATGTATGTATGAATGTATTTATCTATGCGTTGAGAACTGGTTTTTGTCCATCCGTCCATCGATTCATACGTTAGGTTTGTTTGAAACAGATATTATAAAACTATAGAGCATTTAATGAGACGCCCAATTTGTATTAAAAAATTATGAGACGGCAGTACTACAGTTTGCTCTGGAAGTCGGAAACATTTCTTCTAATTGCTAAAATATGTGTAGAGATATTTACTATCTTTTCTGTTGCCGTTGTATCTTATAACTTTCTGTTAGTGCCATTCTTTCTTACATTGTCAATGAAGCATTTATTGTCAAATATTAAGTTTCATCTTTGCTAATATTTCGCTCTTTTGTCACTCAATATGTTTACCACCGATGTAGATTCTGTGTTTTCGAAATCACACACTTATACATATCAATGATAATGCAGAGTCTAATTTGATACTTCACGGTCAATCTAAAACTTATTCTGAGTTTTAGCGAAACTTCATTTTTTTTATACGTGTTATCCAACAACAATATTTTGAAATTATAAACTAACCCTTTGAATCTGTATACTATCATGTCAGTTCCCTTGGCACGTACAACTGAAACTAAACTATTTACTTGTAAATTACACTAGGCTATCGACAATCCCTACCATAGATAATGATTGTGCGCGAGGGAGATGACTGAATACACTTTCGCTCTTACACTACAAGCCCTAAATGACCTAGGTTCCTAAATTTATATCTTACTGACTGACTAAAGTCGGGTCAACTGCGTGCATGTTTACTGACAAACGCATCCATTTGGCTACGTATCGCATTTTAGATGTAAAAAATTGTCTGTGGTCTTAAATTAGGTACAAAAAAGCTTATCAAATAAGAAAAACCAAATTGTTTGTTTGATTTAAGGATCACCATAGACATATGGTAGGTAACAAATAAATTATCCCCAAAAGAAAAAGTTCATACTAAAAAGTGTCATACACCCAGCTGACCCCACTTTAAGTTCCAGCCTATAATTTTATGGTATTATTTACTTTATGGTCGAAGAAACGTGCTTTAGCTTCAAGGTGCCTCGCCCCCGCAGATATAACCTGGGGGTTATACTAGGGTAAATTATAAATATTATATAGGTAAATATTACGGTGGACATTATGCTCATATACTTGTATTTATAATAGGATCAATTAAAATGAATTGTGAAGTTAATTTGTGTTTGAATCTTTCATAATTATGTGAAATGCATAAGTAAATAATAAATATCATCACATACATTGATCTGACTCCGAGGTAAGCACTTGTGCTATGGATATCAGAATCAACAGTGGTATTATAAATATATACTTTTATACGAATGTTTGTCCTGGGTAGGGATCGAACCCACAACTCTTGGCGCATAGGGTAGGGTACCGAATGAGCCATCAAGCCAGTCAACACTTTCGAATATTTTGTAAGTACCTATTTTTAGTTAGTAGCGTACTAAGTTAAAGTAGGCATTCAACAGACTTGGAACTTTCCCGTTAATCTGTACTATCGGTAGACAAATGACAGATAGATATTAATAAAGGAGATACCTAGCTGTGTTATACTGGACTATTTATTGTGTGCGAATCGTGTTAATGGATCGACCTATTGGCACAATACGTTAAAGCAGATTATGTATATTAGCAGGTCGATATCCTACTAATATTATTTAAAAAAATAAAAAAAAAACAAAAAAAAAAATCAAAGATCATTTCATTTCATTTCATTAAGCGAAAGTTTGATAAATGTCTGTATGTTTGTTACACTTTCATGCAAAAACTACTTAATGGATTTTAATAAAACTTGGAATAATATAGCTTAGACACCCGAATAACATATAGGCTATGTTTTATCGATGTCCGACGCGAGCAAAGCCGCGGGAAGAAGCTATGTAATAATATATATATTATATATCCTATTTAAAACAGTTTTAAATACGAGACTTGATTCCTTCCTACCCCACATCCCAACTTTCATAATATTAAAACCAGCTTCTGCCCGCGGCGTTCCTCGCGTGGTACATCGATGAAACATAGCTTATGTATTATTCTAATGTATAAGCTGTACTATTGCAAAGTTTTATTAAAATCCATGCAGTACTTTTTGCGTAAAAGAGTAACAAACATCCACACATTGATCCATCCATCCACACAAACTTTCGCGTTTATCATATTAAAAAGATTGTAAGGAAATAAAAGATGATATTTTTTCATAACATTTAATTAATTACATCAAAACAAATAACATAGATATCTTCATTATAACCGCGCGGCAAGTTGCATTGAATGATTTAGACCGACTAGTACGTATAAAATAATTACTACCTAATCCATATACAATATTTCGTCCGACGCAGGCACAGGCACCAATGAAAATGCTGAGCATTTTAAAAAAATCATCAAATTGAACTCTGTAGCTTAATTACGTTTCGTTTCCAGAGCATTTTGTCGGAAGACAAATGATTTGGCATGTTTTTAAAATACTTAGCATTTTGTCAAGTTGTACAATCAGCGACATAAACAGCTTGCAATTTGTGCACTAATTGTCATTTCGATACTTCCATGATTAAGTTCGCATGCAATTTATGTTGCCGGTTGTAACTGTCTTGTCAAATATACACCTCGTATCGTGATCATAAAACGACCACTTGTCTGTGTTAGTCGTAAAGGTGACACATCATATACCCATACAACTGAGTATCGTAAGCCCCAATATTAGAAAGCTATATAAAAGGTACCCACTTACATACCGACCGTCTCAAACTTCAAATAATTATTGGCAAAAGAAGTTTGTTTTGTAATTCATTGACATTGATTTTAATAATTTAATTTAAACTGACGATGTCCCAATTCACCACAATCGACGATTCATTGAATAATACATTTGTTTGTTAGCTTTTATAGCTCATAAAAAATATTATGGCTCATTGAAAACAGTAACAGGCAAAATTCGTTCTTACGTTTGTCTCAGCGCCTCATAGCTGTATTCAGAGACTTGATATTGAACTTTAATAGTTTTAGCAAAATTAAACAATTGTTATCGGCTTTGGAACTAAATCACAAATTAAAAGGACTTCCTTATTATACAACGAAATTAAATTTGCGCTATTTGAAGCGTTGCCATAAATATATTTATGTATGTATGCTATTCGGTGTTGATGATAGGTTAATAAGGTAAAAAACTCATGATTTTATTTCAGTCACCCTTCCATTCTCAACGTGGCCATGCTCACCTTGACCTTGAACACATTTCTAGGTATTACGTGTTTCTGAATTAATCACGAGTTATTTCAATTGCAAATGAGCGTTAATATATTCGTCTTATTAGGGTTTTCAAACTAGTAAACAATGTGTCAATTGATTAAATCATATGTATGGCTTTTTGTTTTTTTATTCGTTTATTATCGTATCGTAGGATTATCAGGGTAATAATAAGAATTATTAGGTACAAAATATGTAGTTTGAAGGCGATACCTTAAATCTAATGTTTAATATAGTTTTATTCATGACGGAGGCAAAAGAATATAAAATCAAAATCAATTTCGGAAAAATGCCCGTGAAAGGGCTGCCGTATGTTCTAAAGTATTTAATGTACTTAGTTGTTCATATTCATGACTTTTAAAGTTATCGTTTGTTATTCAACATTAAGGATCGTTCAATAAGTAGTCGATTGTACTAACTAATGTATATTTGAAACTGCAATACTAAGAAATTGAGACGGAAAACCTTTTGATAAATCCGCTGGTGATAAGTCGGTCGGTTAGTAGGTGTTATATGTATAAGTATATATTGTTGTGCCAATGTACATGGAAGATCAGCAAAACTCACTTGGTGAATAAATAATTTACGTTTAATGTAGCACAAGTAGTTTAACAAACACAATGTTTAACAAACAAGGAATGATTACTGGCGCGTACATGGTACGTTCTAATTTAGATACATATTTTTCTCATAGATTTGGCAAGTTATTTCAATGGACGGTAAAAAATGGTTTAAGAAATTCAGGTTAAGTTGTTTGCGCAAAGGCATTGTTTAACAATAACAAAAACAATCATACAATATTTTTAAATTACGACAAATATTTTAATATCTAGCAAATTTTACTGCTGACTATACACTCGTTTGCAATTAATTGAAGGTAAAATAATTTTACACACTAAATAGCAATATACCAAATAATTATGTAGATTATTCTTTTGTACGTTAGACTAAAGCTCGCTTCCCAAGCTGAGTGTATTTTCTCTAAATAACGAAATTATGCACGGAAGACTAATATTTTCATTGTGATGTATAAATAAATATATAATAAACGTTAAATTCGTAGTAAAACTGGAGTTACATTGTTAAAACCATAGGTTTTTACGCTAAAATTACATCCAAAGCAATTTCTATAATAATTTACTTTATACTCAGAAATGCAATTTCAAAAATATATAGCATTTGCTTGTACAGTTGAGCACAAAAAACGTACACAATTTTTTTATACAAATTAGTTGTGTATGAAAGATTTTAGTGACTGCACCTGAAGTTAAAAATGTGTAATATTATGTAGCACATGTCGAATTAAATTACTTATTTTTTTTTTTAAGAAATTTATGATCGTAGCCGCAATGTCGTTGTGTTTTGGCAATGTCCTTCATGAAGATAGTCCAATTAAGCAATTTGTATAATTGTATTGTTCAGTGTGGTCCCTGATTCAAATACTGTATAATATATCTACTCACTAATTGTGGTCGGGGCTAGAAAGTTTACTTCAAGGCACGCTTCGAGTTGCTCGTGTTTACTGGTCGGCCAAACGAATCATATGACGTAGTAAGTTCCTTTTACGATATGATTTTACATAAAATTATCTATTCTAAGATTACACTTATTAAATGGCACATTTAAATATGTAGCATTCGACTCGTTTACTATAAAAAATGAACTCTTTATAATAATGTTTAACATAGTTTTATATAAATCTTTGCTCTAACATCACATCAGTACAGTTTTTCTTAAACATATAGAATTAGCTACTATGCGAACAGTAGTATATTTATATCACAATCATATTATACAACGTAACAAAATAACTTATGCAACTCATTAATAGATAAGTGTCAGTCGTAAGTATAATTATGTTTTCATTAACATTTGGTCTGGTAGAATAATGTTAGATACCTAAACTTAAAAATAAAACTTTACTAAGTATATCATTAACCAAATTCTGATTTAGTAGGAAACAAATAGGCTAGTATTGGCCTTAAAATACAAATTGTAGTTTTCTTTCGTTATCATATATAACTTTATAATCCGGGTGTGTCGATCAATATTTTAATTATTTTGTCTTAATATTTTTGTATCTAACGTTAATATAGGAATATGAAAATACATCATCTTGAGAATAATTTCATTATGTTGCGTTAACGTATTAATTCTGTGCTTCATTTGCTCAACATTTTCAAGTTACAATAAAAGTATGCCGAGACTATAGACAACACAGCAGATTTTTTGCTTTTTATAATTATGAGACTCAATTCAGGTGGTTCGTGATGAGTTGCAAAAGTGTTTTGTACTAATATTACAGTATCTTCAGGAGCACCGAGCTGGGACTGGACGACATATAACACAATTTTCATAAAATTTATCAATTAAAAAAAAAAGATAAATATGTTGACTATTAAACAATTTCAATTAATTTTGATGTATGAAAAATTATTAATCTCCATATTAAATTCGTGCGGCCAAAATCCTTAAAAAATACAAATCCATTAACTAAAATCCAATAATGTATTTTCCACGTAGGTACCAGCCCCATCCCGTCTCGCCCCCTCCCTTAAAACTAACAGTAAACAACATAAATACAAAGCTATCAATATTTACAAGATAAAATTCGAAATATAAAATATTACGATCATACATTATATTCGTTTGTGTTAAAGAGTTCATAAGATTATATATTTTTCAAAAATACATCCATCTGTTACCATGCACAGGGTTGCTTGGAACTTTTATAAAAAATTGTCAAAAAAATGTAAAATGTTTTTTACAGCATGAATATTATGATGTGTTCAAAACTGTTTTGCGCGATCCTGTCGCAACCCCGCACACGAATGTATAAATTTATTAGCCCTGTAATACTGACTCACATATAATTGACGTCCCTAACACTTCATCCTTTAAATACACTATATATGTATGAGAATCATAAAAAAATTCACAGGCATACAAATCAACACTGTCCACTCGCTCATCTAACAGAGATTATACGTTCTACATCATCATAAGTCTATAACAGGTAGGTATAATAACATCCATTAAAAATTCACATAAAAACTGCTTTGAGCCCACAACACTTCACTGAAATGCATTCAACATAGGCACAAGAGTGTCTGTTCACTACGGCACCTCGTGGAGGCCAGCGCGCCTTACACTGCAACGGATAAATATATATGTTAATATGCAATACATATTCAATCCAACATGTGCGACCAACATCACGATTATACATCTTTTTATTTATTTAATGTAGAATCCCCAGGATTCACACACATTTATATATACGTACTAAATATTGGCTCTTAAGGAAGAATATTTTAATCATCGTTGAAAGCGTATTTGTTTAACAATAACAAGTGCATATTAAAATAAATAAAATAATATATTTAACATATAAATATAAAATAAATAATACATATTATTTGATGACCGCATCAGTAATATTGTATCAAATTGGCATCATGACTTGATTTTTTTAATTAAAATGATGACTGTTCAGATTTTTTTTTTAAATATGTGGCTAACATTACTTTTAATTTATTTTCGTGAAATAATGAATTGTGACATTTAGTTTTAATTTATTGAAAAGTAAAAAAAACTGTATTTATTGTATGTTGCTCTTTTAAAATATATCAGCAGTTTTACAAGAATAATTAACAAATGAAATAGTAATGTAACTTAAATTAGACGTTCTCACTTAATAATACTTTACGTATATATGTTAACATAACATTTAACACAACATTATTATTTCTACCTCAAACCACGTTTTCATAAAGCCAGCTACCATTTAAGACTATCTTACACAAACTTAGAGCTAGGCGCTATCAGAAAACCAAACCTTAGACTGGTTCAGTCTTTTATTATAAAACTAACAGTAACAAATTATTAGGAAATTCGTATAGTTATACAAAGCTACTTTTCTTTACATGGGATCAACCAAGTTTTTCACGTTTGCGAATCAAATTGAGTCATTGACCCCGCTCAGCTTCAGTGGAAAACAAGCTTTTATGTATTAGAGAGTGATAGTACATATGAATCAATCGCTTTGCGATCACTTTCTGCGATTTCTTTCAAGTATATTTGAATCACTGTTTGATAATAAACTATTGTCTTTTTTATAAGTTATTCTTCTGTATCTTTTAATTAAAAACCAGTGGTGTAGAGCATGGGGGACACCCGGTATGTTACCTCAGAGCCATAGCCAGGGGAGGCAGGTGATGCCCTACCATAAACACACCCCTCTCAGATGTCATTACGGACATGACACTTAAACAATAGTGTAAAAATGGATGTCATCCCAAATGTGTGACAACACCTGGCGGCGCCGGCTCTAACTACGCCACTCTACAATGCATAGCCATTTGATAATACGTCTTCTCCATATTTTTGTATCTATATCAGGTGGCTGCTAATAGTACATGTCCATATACTCACCCTGGTCGAAGGTGCTGGGGTTGATGTAGGAGAGCAGGTCCTGGTCGCTCATGTCGGTGAGGCCCTGCACGGGCGCCGTCATCTCCTGCGAGACGGCCTGCGAGACGGCTTGCGAGACAGCTTGCGAGACGGCCTGCGTGACCGCCTGCGAGACGGCCTGCGACATCGCCACGAGCGGCGTCTCGCCTGCCGGCTCCGCGGGCGGCTGCGCGTCTGTCGTCTGTTACACAGGAAGGTTTTAATTCAATTATCATCTCGTTACTTCATATAGCTAGTCGACGTGCGATTGCTTCTAAATTAAGCGGATCTTGAATTTTACCATTAGGACGGGGGAATGCAGAAGCTGCTTAGCTGCACAAATACTCTGCTTGCTGTTGTCATACCTCATAAAATCAGTACTCGTCAAAGAACAAGTCTATGGTTCATCGACCCTTTGATGATCATCTCTAAACTGCCCTTGAACCTACGTTATAATCATCTTTATCGCATAGGCTCCCAACCTTTTTTGGATACCGCCCCTTTTATAAGAAAAAAAAACATCCAACCCCCCCTTTACATAATATACCAGGCAGGCCCCTTTAACACATTCAGCCAAAAACAAAACTGGGCTGGGTTAGATGGAAAATTGTGAAAAAGTAGTGACAAGTGGCTGGCTCGTCGCCTACACAATCACATATCTACCCAAAACCCCATATACCATTATATTATATTTATGTAAGCAAGTATTTTATTATATTAAATTTTTTATTAGTAACGCCGCGACCGTCCCCTTAACTGTCATAATGCCCCCCATTTGCCTGCCCCCTCCTGCATCCACTAGGGGCGGTACAGCCCCCGTTGGGAACCTCTTATTTATCGTCTCTCACCTGCATAACCCCGCCGCCGCCCGCGCTCTCCGTGGTGAGTATATTCGCGGTGTTGATAGCGGAGGTGACGAGCGCGTTCATGGTGGTGTCGGACGTGAGGATCTCGGCCGCCGCGTTCAGGATCATGCTTTTGACGGCGGCGGGCGGCGTCTTGACGGACGTCAGCTGCACCTGGTCCGGGAGCATCATCAGCTCGTCTTGGGGCTGCGCCGGCATCACCATGCGCTGGTTGTTGTCGCACAGCATGCTGGGGGACACCTGGGAAGAGGGAAGGACGCATGTTATCATAGATATTAGTAGGGTTGCTACCCGTACTATATTAAATAGGATCGTACTTAATATTTCAGCCAATTGTACTATATGTAATAGAAAAAATATATAATACGAATAATACTATATTTTTATCGGTCATTCCAATGTCACACGTTTTATATATTAACTGTACCTAAACGCACCCGCAACGCAGCATTGAAAATTTTAGAACAAAACGCATTCACGTCGTTCGTTGCTCACTCACGTCACAGCAAGAAAACGTCAAATTTGTGTCACTGTCATGTTAATGTCAGTAGAGTAATTCTATGTCAGTCAATTCGCAGATGAAAGCCGACCGATTTTTAAGGTTAATAACGATAACTACAGATGGAAAAATAAATAATCACTATAAATGTATGTGTACTATTTATTTTACTGAATTTTCCGAAAGTAGGTACTATATTTTTTACTATGTTTTGAAAGAAATACTATTACCTCCAAAAACAGGTGGCAACCCTAGATATAAGGTACCTAAATATAGGAAAAACATTTTGACGTCAAACTTGTTTTAAAGAGGTTTGAAACAGACTTTTGTATTTCCTTAAAACATTGCCTATTATCAAATTGCTTCCTGGAACTATAATCAAGCCAAATATTGTAATATTTGATGACTGGCTCGATGGCGCATTTTGTGGTGACCCTACTCTATGCGCCAAGAGTTGTGGGTTCGATCCCCATCTAGGAAAAACATTCGTGTGATGAATACTCGTGTTTGTTCTGTGCCTAGGTGTTAATATCCAATATTTAAGTATATATTTGTAATAACACTGTTGTTTCCGATATCCGTAACACAAGTTTGCTACTTACCTCGGAGTCAGATCAATGTATGTGATGTAGTCTGATATTTATTTTATTTATTATTATTATTGTCCCTTAAATTTTCGTGTCTATTCATTATATTTTAAGCCAAATCGAAAGTTATCCGAAGAATATTAATAGCTGATATCGGAAAACATTTCGAGTTTCTGTAGCGATATGTAATGTTGGGTATTTTAAATTTAATGTCTGATATATGACAACACATTTTAAAGTCCCGGTACAAGATACACTACCACAATAAATATGTGAGCTTATGAGATATTGAGTAGGTACCTATATGTATTCGAAAGAACGTCCAATTAAAAGCGCACCAGAACTTTAATATTTAATGATAAAAAAACACTTTCTAATTTAGTTTTATTTTTACATGCTATGGTCCTTCGAGCCGGATAAAGGCATCAAAAGTCGATTATTTTCATCAAAACAAGATGGAGTCTTCTAGTCTTGAATGCTGCATGCGTTACCGTCGAGTCAGACCAGTACCTGCGGGTCGAGGATGACGTCGGGCGAGATGGCGGCGGCGAGCGGCAGCGGCGGCGGCAGCAGTTCGGGCGCGGCGTCGCGCGCACGCTCGCACGACAGGTCGTCCACGCGCGAGTTCACCAGCTCGTCCAGCTTGGCCGCGTCGGCCGGCAGCATGGCCGCCGTCGCCTGCTGACAGACGCCCGCCAGTAAGCTACGCGTTCGCCGCTGAACAACTAGCTATCGGTCTACCTATATCCCGTTACTAAACCTCGCGTGGGGCGAGGAAACTATTCGTTTTAGAAACGCGCGAGCTATCAATATATTATTCAAAGAATTTTAGTTTGGCTTCTATTTAAAATGTGCTTTTGCCCTCTGGTTCGCCCGCGTCGTATTTGGTCTGCTGAATAGATTACAAATCTCACATGATCTATACGTTTTTTCTGGATAAATTTAGCCTATGTCCTTTTTAAGGGTTCAAGCTTTAAGCATGCCAAATTTCACTTGGCACGTGCCATTGGTTAGGTAGTTTAAGCATGATGATGTAACAGACACTTGTAATAATATACGTAATGTGGCATATCGCGCTAATGCCGACGAACTTTATTTGACAGTTGGTAAAAGTATACTGCTTTTACAGTGACTTTAAGCGATTGTTCAGCAGTGAATCCTTAGCTTAATCTGGTACGTGTCCACCACTAACTTTGAAGCTCTGCATCTCGGAGTCAGGATCATCAGGACCGACCGAATAGACCCCAAAGTACTTGCTATTTCAAAATGAACGATAATGGTCTTGACTCATCATCTACTCCTTTGCTTCAGTAATTGTAATTTTCAGTTGCAGAACCTTCTTTCTTCGTTAATTTGACTATATGTATGTACCAACTAGTTATTTATATATCAGAGCATACTGCTTATTGTAACATGCTATCTCATCCCCCTATCTGATATTTCATAAGGATGCAGGTTTTATTAAACGATATTTTTGCACATCTGTTAAAGTTAAGGGTATTTCAATAGTTTTCATTACGTAGGCATACACTTTGATAATTAAATAAAAAGCAATCATGCATATTCCCCTTTTTTCCTTGGGAAAACTCGTTATGAGTTCCTACCAATCCATAATGTCATAATGTGCTGCGCCGATTCAATGTGCCACCTACCACCACCATGAGTCTTGGTTCACCGCCACGAGGCCATTGTGGACGATTTTCCATAAGCAATGGTTTATTTACTACCCTAATGGAAGATCGTCCGTAATCAATGGACGGTCATCCACTATACATTGACCACAATCAACGTCCATCGTCTACAATCAATGTACAACTGTCCTCGATGGCCTTAGCCCTCTACGACTAGTTGTATGTGTCAACTAACCTTCATGGCGTCCTCGACCAGCGCGTCCATGTGCGCGCTCTGCCGCGCCAGCCGCCGCTCGATCTGGTTGGTCTCCATCTCCATCTTGGTCATGGCGTCGAACGGGTTGAAGGTCTCCTCGGGGCGCGCGCTGCTGTACACCATGAGGCGCTGCTCGGCCGGCAGCCGCGCCGCCTGCAGCGACGTGTCCGCGATCATCAGCTCGGGACTCAGCACCTTCATGTCTTCAAATACAAATGAGAGAAAATATTAATAAAAATCGTTTTAAAAAAATTTCTTATATTGGTCTCATATTGGTCTGTCTCGTACTTGTCTAATTTGCAGATAGCGGTGCCCACAACCTTCTTTGAAGGTTAAATTCCAGCCTGCTACCATTATTGGTATTCAAGTCATGAGCCTAACCTTGTTGCAGCGGGTCCATTTGAGTCTTCGCCGAGATGAGCTGGCGCATGGGGTCCATGATCGGCGGGTAGATCTGTCCGGCGTTGTCGTCCGAGTTGAAGATGGCGGCCGTGACGGACTCCACCATCTTGTCGGTCTGCACCTGCGTCTGGATGGCCTGCAGCTGCTGCGTGAACGAGACGAGCGAGGAGGGCGACTCGCTCTGCGTGGGCGTCGGCGGGGACAGCTTCATCGACTCGTAGCCGAAGCTCACCTGCATCAATAACACATGACTTGGATATTTTTCGTTATAGTAGCATTTTTTTTTCATTTTTCTGAATGGAACTGTATTACTCAATTAGGTATGTTTTATTATAATTGTCTTTTCGGCTTTTTAGGGTGGACATCTTAAATACGATCTCATGAGATCGTCTGAAAATAAATGTCGAAATTTTTGTCGGTCGTGACTACCAATTATTAAAAATATCTTAAAAGTTTTTTTTTCCCTTATATTAAAATAGGTAACTATTCGCTGTCCTCCAGAGGCAGCACTCAAAAATTTTCATTCCCCTTCCTCCACTTGCTCATACTTAATACTTAAACAAATAAAACAGTTGGCCTTAATACATGATATGTGATCGCCGTTGTCTATGAACATTTGCAACACCAGTAGTGTCACCAATGCGTCGCCCTCAGGACAGGTGCCTTAGTAAATCCTTTTTGAATAACTGGCAAGCCTGGGCCAACTAAACCTTAAATATAGGTTTCATAAACAGCTAATAAGAAATGTTCCAAACGTCACCTGGCTCTGCGAGTCCCTGGCGATGGTCTCCGACTTGAGCCGCAGGTCGACCACCTTCAGCTCGTCGGCGAGGATCTGCTTCTCCGGCCCCTCGGGCCCGCACGAGGTCTCCGCGTGGTCGATTAGCGAGTGCTGGCTCGACTCGTCTGCCAGCTAGGGACGATCATAAGTTAAATAGATATATAACAAATTCTTGTCTAAATTTATACAGATGTAGACATTTTTGAGTTCATTTAAATATTGGATGATTTTTTGTTTAAATTTATTGTTGAAGGTATGATTAAAATACGCTAAAAAATTAAAAGGAAGAAAAAGGATGAAGGAAAATATGCGGAATTCATTAATTTGATTTCAAACCAAAAACTGTAATGCACTCTTTTATGGGCAGAATGCCACAAAGTTTCAGTGATTTACCCCAACATAGATTAAAAAAATAAAAAAAAAACAAGTCTGTTTTACAGGTGGTGTAGGTATATTCGTGTGACTTAATTAAGAGATGAAACCAGTGTATACTAACCTCGCTCTTGAGTCCAACAGGCTCGTGGTCGGGCAGGATGAGCGAGGGGCGGCGCACGGGCAGCGA
Source organism: Glyphodes perspectalis (assembly GCA_951394215.1). Lineage (NCBI taxonomy): Eukaryota > Metazoa > Arthropoda > Insecta > Lepidoptera > Crambidae > Glyphodes > Glyphodes perspectalis. The sequence continues at coordinate 1,788,020 of OX596202.1, forward strand.
GGGCGGCGGCATCATGCCGCCCCACGCCACGAGCGGCCGCGCGTCCCGCTCCCGCTCCCGCTCCCGCTCGCGCTCCTCACCTGCGCACAACGCACTGTCAGCGCCCGCCCGCCGTCGGCCACAGCGCCTACCTACGTGCCGCCCGAGCCCGCTGCCCTCTAGTCTCTATGCGATCTATATCTAGTATTGTGGCGACATCTATATAATTAGTAATTGTTACAATTGACAATTTAGCGCCGAAAATGTCATCTTAATTAAACGCGAAAAAACAAAAAACCTCTTTACAAATTTGGAACATTTACGTAGGTTTTGGAATAAATCATGGAGCCTTAATAACTACGAAATCTATAAACTTCTGTCCCATGGTGGTCTGCAACTTAAAAAGAATGCGCCATCTGTGTTCCTTGTCTAGCATGCCGTAAAAGGCGACGAATGGTATATCGGGTTTTGAGTGTGTGACCAGCTAGCCATTTGTCACTTTTTCACAATTGTTCATCTAAACCAGCTCGATTTTATTTTTTCGCTCGATTTTAAGGAGCATTTTGGTATTTTCGACTATACTCCTTCGGGGATAGCAGGCGTGATGATATGTATCTATAGACGTCTGTCTACCACACCACAGTATACTCAGTTGCTGGCATTATAGATGACCTGGTTAACATTTATATGGAACTTGGTCAAACAGCAATCCTAGATGTTCTACTCTCAAATAAAATTTCGGCTATGATCCTAAGTCGAATATGCATACACACACGATTTAGATATTCAAGAAGATCACTGATCTTCGTAAATGCTGAATGTGGAATAAATTAAAGTGTATAATAAAAAGAAACATGGTCAGAAAGAGCTTTCCGATCTATGATATTCTGCTTACGGCGTAGCGTCACAACTTTGGCGTTAAATAATGTAAATTCGCCCACAGGCTTAGTTCAAGCTTTCCATGTCGATTTTTCTCAATACACTCATACTTTTCCATCGTTAATTGAACCATATCATATTGCAGGTAACTGGTTTATTTCAGATATGCCAATATACATTGGTCAGTACATTGTCGCACTTTCTAGACTTTAGAGGGCAGCGTTTCGCGGCTACAGGGCGTGGCACGGGTTACTCTAAGGTGTACGAGGGAGAGGATTGTGCAGTCTGTACCTAAATAGAAACGTGTCAGTGTCATTGAACAGTGAACTCTGTGTACAGTAGATAAAGAACATTCCTGCATACCTAAAGCGAATACCTAGTTAAATAAAACAAATTATTATCTTCATCGACCGTATCTTCTTTTCATATTTTACGTGTGTTTTTTGTGATGTATTTAAAAGATAAAGTGTAGTTTATTTGTTTAGTGTAAGTGGGTTCGAAATTTTCACTCGTAAATATAAAAAGGTAGGAATCTTTACATAAAATTTAAATAAATAGCAACAGTGATCTTTGTATTATACTTATATATAATAATAATATTGGCATAGCCTGTGATAGGTTCACATCACCTGAGATTAAAAATAATTTACACCACTATAATAATAATATGCAAACTCTTTGTGGTAGGCTTTTAACTTTTTTTTTTTGAGCTAGGGAATATTTTATTACGATAATTTAGCATTGTCCTGGTTCAATAATAAATTAGACGCGGCTCTTTAGGGAGTCTAGTACTTTTTATCATTACAAATGGCATTCTCTGATAGGTGTAGGGGGTGTGCCGGCAGGTGTGTGAGCGTGCGCGTGCGCGTGCGCGTGTGTGTGTGCGTGTGTGTGTGTGTGTCAGTACCGTGCGGGCGCGGGTCAGCGGCCGGCGGCGCGCGGCGGCCGCAGCGCTACCTAGACAGACCTAGCTTGAACAGAAGGGAAAAAAAGAAAGAGTACGCCATTTTCGCATCAGTCATTTCTTCCAAAATGTTTCTCATAGTCTGTTAATACATTATAAGATACTCAGCACCGTACAAACTAAACCATTATGCACAATATAAATCAGTAAGCTTCGTGCAGTTATTTGACGATCAAAGCAAAGTTTTAGATAAAACTATATACAGTTACAAATATTTGTATTGGCATGTGCAGAATGATCACAATACGATGTGTTTAAAACTAAATGACATTAGCCACAAGATGACGTGATAGTTGAATGATACATGTATGTGGAAGATTGATGAAACTAAGTATTTTATAACGTTTCGTGCCATTTTATTAGAATGTTTAAAGGTCATATTTTATTAAAAAGAAAAGAGTCATAAAGTAAAAAAAATCATAGTGGCGTAAGGAAGATATAAAAAAAATATATGTAAATAAATAATAAACAGATAAATTAATGAGTTAGGTGAGGTGAAAATGATTTAAAAAGCTATTTATATTGTAAAGCACTTGACGATATTATGGATGCGTTAAATGGGCACAACAAGTAGCTGTTAAAATATCAACACAACTTTCCGTCTCTACAATAAGTATTGTAGTTATGGTATATATTTAATATATATATATATTTACTGGATGTAAAGCGATCACGACGCAGTGTTATAGTTTATCAGCTAATAATTATGTACCGCCAATTAATTATTATGGCAAAACATTAATGCACTTATTATAAATGATAATACAGCAACAAGCAAAAACAACTTATGTAATATTCAATTGCGAAAATCTTATTTGAAATAAAATTAAATATTTTATTTACTTTATGATCGATTTTGAAATTATACTTTTTAAAAGTAATTATTGTCAGAAGTTTAATTATTCAACATTTTATTAGAAGGAACTTAATTTTATTTCTAAATTCCATTTATCAACGTGGCACTCAACATGTTTAAAACGCAATATTAACACGGACCCTTTCTCGAATTAAAACTATGTATGAACATGAATATTGGCATAACTAGGTATTATTAAAGCGAAACGTTTATAAATCAGAGGTCAGCGAATAGGGGTAATATAATCTGTAGGCGGTAGAGCTTACCAGGAGGAGTTCTATACAAAGGGTCATACATGATTGATTCATTTTGAATAGCTTTCTAATAGTTGTAAGTTTTATTAGTTTATTAGGCAACCAAAGAACAGGATGTCATATTAAATCATACATTTTGCATATTTCTTGCAAATTGTGTTTTTTTAAACTCTTGCATTTAAAAAAAAAATAATACCATGTGCATACATAGTATTAAAAAGACTAAGAAAAAACTAAGAATACTTTCTTTTTCAATTTGTAATAAGAACTGCAGCGAGTCAATAGCTCGTTGGCGAATTGTTACAATTGACAATTTAGCGCCGAAATGTCATCCTAATTGAACGCGAAAAAACAAAAAACCTCTTGGCAAATTTAGAACATTTTAATTGTTTTTGAAATAAATTATGGAGCTTAATAACTACGAAATATTTGAACTCGAAAAAAAAAATTTTGCAAATTTGGACCATGTGCCCTTTCTAAATGAAACTTTATGTCTTGCTAAATGGAATAAATTTTAAAAAGCCTAGTTGCGCCAATACAACCCAACACATAACGTATGAGCGGGGCGCGGCGGGCGACGGGGGGATGCGCGGCGGTACCTTGCGAGTGGTGGCGCGTGCAGTGCAGCGGGCCGGTGTCGAGCGCGGGCGGCGTGTAGTAGAAGGCGTGCGGCTCCGACGCCTTGCCGCCCGAGCGCACGAACAGCTGCACCGGCACCGCCTCCGCGATGTCGCCGCGCGCGTACGCCGGCACGCAGCACACCAGGTGCGTCTGCGCAAGTTGGAATCACTCAATATTCGCATTTACTTTTGTAGAGGTAAAGTTGTCCAGTAATAAATTGTATCTCTTTTAAAGTTACGTCTGATGTGCACACGACAGAAAACTTTATTTGTCCTTGTTGTAGGTAAGATTATTCATAAAGAACCATAGATTTAGAATTTTTTGACATCCTAAATCTATGTAAAGAACTGACTGATATATGGATTGATTGAAATATTAACCAGCTAAACTTTAAATAAATGCTTATTAAAATTGTGCAGCGATCACGTCATTGAAAATTCTGTAAAATTCTGTGAATTTCTGTAAAAATTATCTCTCTGTTTTTAAAGAGAAACTTTCTTCTAATTTCTGATTTGAATCGTTTAAAACATCCATCAATGTAAATCAGTAGTCCTAAGCTACATTCAAATCACCTGTTGTAAAAACTCCTTGTCGGGCACCACCTCCTCCTCCCAGACGCTGCAGCCGTCCTGCTTCTGGCTGAACACCACGCGCGTCTCCTTGAGGAAGTTCTTGCCGAGCAGGTACAGCTCCAGCCCGCCGCCCGCAGGACACGACACCAGCGACTTGCGGCACACCTCCGGCACGCCCGGCGGCTGAGCTGGAAATAAATTCTCAATGTTGGTCCTAGCAGATGGGATTTTTTCAGTTATCTTTGGAAAACTGTTGGGGGCCTATGACAATAGGCGAAGTGCAAGGACTCATGTGGGTCTCTGTTAGCGTTGCCAACCCTAGGGCCACATGCAAATGTCTGAATTGGTATAATTGTATACTGTGGTAGACAAAGTCGTAGAAGCACTAAAACGCTTTTACCCAAAGATAAAGTAGAATTGGATTGGATTACATGAAAAATTGTAAGAAGTAGAGACAGGTAGCAAGCTTGTTTACTTCGCTAATATGCTCATTATGTTCCACACCTTGGACCTAAGTTAAATGGCCAACTCTTTAAGGAAATAATAAATGAATGTTACAGCTATAGCGCGTCGTCAACAATAACAAGAAGTTGAGGTCTAGAAAAAATCGAAGAGAGCGTTTTGAGAGGTCGGATGGTTTACCGTAGTAATGGTAAACTGTAAAAATGTAATGGGAGTCGCCCCTGAGACTAAGGAAGTCTCAGTCCATCATTGGCCCTCTTCTATATAACTTAACACATACGAATGTGGTACTTACTGCATATGATCTGCGTGGAGCAGACTTGCAGCGTCTCCCGCTGGCCGGCTGCGTTGACGATCTCGGTGCGGAAGACCATGCGGCAGCGCGTGGACTTCTTCTTGCCGCGCGAGACGTGCGCGCCGCCGCCGCCCAGCGACTCGCCGAACCGGTGCTCCACGTCCACGTTGCGCTCCTAGACAAGAAAATAGCAGTGATCAGTGATGCGTTCAGTCTTCTTTGCCGAAATTCACTACGTGCCATCAAAGTAGACAAGAAAGAGCAGTTAAAACGCCATTGAGCCAGTGAACTTTCGTTTGACTGGCTCAATGGCGTATTCGGTAGTGACCCTGCCCCATGCGCCAAGAGTTGTGGGTTCAATCCCCACCCAGGACAAATATTCGTATGTTGAATACTTGTGTTTGTTCTGTGTCTGGGTGTTAATATCCAACATTTAAGTATATATTTTAAATACCACTGTTGATTCTGATATCCGTAACGCAAGTGCTTAAGACTTACCTCGGAGTCAGATCAATGTATGTGATGTAGTGGGATATTTATATAAATGTTTCATTGGTCTAAGACTGCTTTCTCGATTGACAGGACCTGAGGCTACGGCCTCTCATATCTATTGATAAATCTGACATTCAACATGTACCTAAGAACCCGGTAAGATTTTATTTCTTAGCATGATTTCTAGTTTCTCAGGTTGTCCAACTAAATTGATTATATTAAAATTATACGTTTGGTCCTGGTCATAAGCGGAATACGCTTTTGCCCACTAACAACAATAGTCCAATTCAACACACATCGATCGAACTTAGTCACAAAATGACATTTGCTTTGTTGTAGAACAATGTTTCTAATTGGTTAACTATTTATCTTCTATCCCAAACTTTAAATACAGAATCAAACGCTTCAATATTTAACGTACTGGCATCTTGCCAATCTGGGTTAGGAATCCAATATTTAGACAGATACTTAGTCTTATATATAATCTAGGTAAAACGATACGCGGGCTAGGAATGCTGTATCTGAATATATCACAGAAATTCTATCCTAGACTTTTAGTTCCGAAATTGCATTCGAGACAATGTATTGTTTGTTTTGTAAGCGCTAAACATTTTCCGATCGATCATTTTTATGCGCTCGCGCCGATAGCCGCTGCACTATTTATAACAGTGCATTCACCTTCGATAAGCGACATGCGACCAGCAAATTGACAGTTGAAGATTACAAAATTTACGACTCGGTGACGAGTCGGGGCGACAGTTACGAGTATTACGCGGCATTCCGTAACGTTTAGAATAATGAGACGCAAAGCAATTAACGGCGAGTCAGTAACTCGTTGGCGAATGGTTATGTCGAAATACATTATAATAATAATAATAATAAAGGCGTAGGGACGTGACGCCCCCATCGCCCGCTGTGGAGAGTTGGTGAGCTTCGCACCATGAAGAGCAACAACTCCCTTCAGTGCAATCAGTCTCCGCAGGGCAGCTTGTGGCGAGCTGTTGGTGTGTGGCGACACCACGGACCTGAGACCTCCCGGGGGAACCTACCATCTTCTCCCCCACCTTTGGATTGCCTTCATTGGCCGCCCAAAGTGGAGCGCAAGAGCTGTATGCTTGAAAGGGTGGAAGTGCTCAATCTGCGTAATAACGGGGAACGGCTGACCGGATTACCGCGATCCAGAAACCGGTGCACACCTCTCTACACCCTTAGCCCACCATACCGATGTTGCCCCTTTGCTACCCTGCGCGGTGGCTGATTTGGGGGGCCCATCTAGTGGAGGGCGAGTCACCACCTGCCGCACTTTAATTTGTGAGATATTGAAATGGCAGGCGACCGTTATCTCACCCCATAGCCCAGTTTTTCTTTCCACAAAAATCCATTGCAATAGCCCATATTTTTTGTTTCCACCTTATTGCAATAGTGTTGCACTTGCCGGGTGTTACTACTGAGTGTATTATGTTAGTATACTCAGAAGTAAGATCCGGCCGGTGTACTCCATCACACTCATATTAAAACGTCTCAAGGGGCCTCTACATGTTGGGCCTGTGCCCCCATGCAAGCCTTCCAAAGGACCGGGAAGGTAAAACTTCCCGTGATACCAAAAGGAGACAACAATAATAATAATATTAACATTACGACATAGGGTGTTAACCCTAGCGCCGAAATGTCGTATTTGTACGGCGTTTAATTATGGACTTGGTATTTGTTATACCTAATGTCTTTTATGAGATTTTCTTTAGCTTTGACAACAGACTTGTATAATTTTTCGCTTTTGATTTGATTATGTTGCATGACACATTATTATACCCGACACAATAAAACAATTTAAAATGTGTTGAGTCTGTCTATTAATGTCATTGATGTCGCTATTGACAATTAGGGAACACTTAATGTCAATTACATACACTTTAATATCACATTGAACAATTTTAATTCTCAGGATACTGCCAGTGTCGTATCAAATTAGCACATTATGTACAATACCGAGCTGCCAATCGTATCGGTCAGTCCAGCGATAATGTAGAGGCCAGTGTACTTATTCATCATTGTCTATCTGGCCATATTTACTCAGGTTGCTTTTGAGGTAGATAGCCGTAGCTTCGATCGATTTGCTGTGCCTTGACTGCGTCATTAAATAATAAATAAATTCTCCAGACTGACACACCAATTCCCTAGTTCCAAACTAAGCTTATGCTTGTACTATGGATACTAGGCGAACGGATAGACATACTTAAATACGTTTATAAACATCCATGACTCGAGTACAAATGTTCATGTTCATCACACGAAACATTTGCCCCTAGTGGGATTCGAACCCGCGACCCTTGGTTTCGTGGCCAGGGTCTCTGACCACTCGACCAACGGGCCAGTCGATTAAAAATGTCATCATGGAATGAGAAGAACATTCCATGTGATAACTACAATAGGGACACAGAGGGAACCCAGATATTTTCGTTATAATATGATGCTTAGTATCTATTGTACTTTGAACCATAAAAAATCTAAGGATCTTTTCGCCCCGGTATATATCTACATCGATATATTACATCTCTAATATTAGAAATGTCAAAATCAAAGTCTAGTTAGGACCCCGAAATGGGTCTGCTTATGTCCCCGGCTTGGATCCATTGCATCGACAGTAGATGGCTACCTTCAGACCAGACGTGTATCAGAAGTTACCTTGAGTATACCGACGCAGTCACACGTGACCTGCCAGTTCTTGGAGGGCTCGAGGTCGATCTCGATGACGACGGTGCCGTCCTCCTTGCGCTCCTTGCACGGCGTCGAGTTCTTGCCGGACACGCGGCACGCCTGGTAGAACATGTGCGGCGCCACCCGTCCTGTGTCTGTACCTATGAATACCTGCAACAGGGGGTGTGCAGGTCAGTGACAGGATCAAGTATGTATACTAAGACCTGTAACGGGGGGTGTACAGATGAAGATAAGACGGTGGTAAGTTAGCGATTGCATGTGATAACATAACAACGTGATTAGATGTATCTTGGTCACAAGCGGATACATCTAATTCACATGCGGATCTAATTCTTAACTTTTTGGCCCGCGTTCCTAATCGCAGTAAGCTTGGTATGAAAGGCAGACTTTAAATTCTAGATTTGGGCGAGTCCAGTTCTATTGTAATAACTATCTACTAACTTTTGTATGCCTTTTCATCATCTTTCTAGCGTTATGTCCCGTGTTAAGACGGGGTTCGCTTAGACCATGATCCAGGATTTAGCGAGTCTGATAATTACATTAAAGGGATTGCCGATCTGACCTTCGTAACCCTAAGATAGGGGAACCAGACAATTTTTTGTATGCCTTTTGGAAACCAGAAAAAGTTGATCATAATTATATAAGATTTATGAAAATCTATTGTTACCACTTGTTCTTTAGGTATTGCGTTTATATTTCAATAGTTTGTATTTATTGGAACTGAAACATCAGATTTATCTATATTCTGAACATTTCGAAACGCATCACCTTTTCCAGGAACCGAAACGAATAGGAACACCATATATTATTGGGACGTCGCCAATTATCACGTCAGAATTCTGTCTGTAGGTATTGAAGAATGTTTATACAAAATTGCAAATGGTTTTCAATGCATTTTGCATTACATTACGTTTCGCGGTTTTCGTTCTTCTTTGTAATAGTGTATATTGTCGTAGGTACCTGTAAAACGGCAGGTTTGTCATATCCTACTAATTTGACTATAGGGAAACCGTTCCCGGAGTTGTCTTTGACAGCACCACGGCTGCCTTCAGTCTGATATCTGAAACCAAGAAAAAGGTTCATTTAGTGCACTTAACCTTGAACAATTATGTTTCTGAGAGCTTTTGTCCTGGGCGCAAGTAGAAAAGATGAGGAAATTAAAGAAAAGAGTCAAGATGATTATGGTAACTTAATAGTTTTTACTCATATGTTGGATTATTTTTAATGCTTTTGATTTTAAAGGGTGTTTCTTTAAATCGCAAAATAATAGGTAATTCATAAACTTTTACAGTAAAAACATTATGAACTATCTACGAGACTCCAATTAACTTGGCCATTGTCTCTTAATGAATAACATATGGTTGGCCAAATATAACATTGTCTCACCTCGCTCTATGTTGTGTTTCTGGCTGACAGAGGATCTGCAGCTCCACCGTGCCGTCTCGGGAGCGGCCGGTGAGCGGCGCGGCCAGCCCCGGAGGGCCCGAGTGCGTCATGGCAAGCGCGCGCCGCCGCGCCAGCGCCTGCGCCAGCTTGCCCCCGTACTTGCCCCCCAGCTTGCCCCCCAATTTGCCCCCCAGCTTGCCCCCCGCGCCGGACAGCTTGCCGCCCCCGGCGTACTTGTTGGCCAGCTTCCCACCTCCCAGCTTGCCGCAGGATCTGTATGGGTCTTGAAACCGTTTGCCCGTTGTTTCTGTTACGTTTGGACTAGATATGCTGCATCCTGCTCTTACTCTGTAAAGGATATTTATTTCCTTGTAAGAGAGAGAATAAGCTGTTACTTTATATGGCTTTCAGTTAAGACTAATTACAGATAGGCAGAAACACATTTAAGCAACACCGACTAAATGTACTTGTATTTCATTTGAACGAAGTCAAAGTCGTTTTAAATGAAAATTACACATTTACGGTCCATTATTTGTGATTTATACATGCCCCATACATATCTAACAGGCACATAAAATGGAATGTGTTTCATAAATATAAATGAATTTTATGCTATGATGCCATGATGTAGGTTATGATGAGTTCCATGCAGTTAGCATGCATTAAATGGTAAATAAATTATAACAAAAAAATGTGCAATGACTTTGTTTCACAACGAATATTTTTTGGAATAATGATTTCTAATGTACTCCAATAGACACTACATAGCCATTTGTCTATTAGAAGTACTTTCCTAATGAGCTTGATTGAACATGTTGTAGCACAGCCTAATCAGACAAACGTGTGGTTTTTAGTCAAGCTGATATTACGAAAAGCACTTTGTAGGTGAAAGATAGGCATGATACATGCACGCAAATAAGGTCGAATGTAGAAAAGTTTTTAATTGGCATAACTTGATTTTTAGATTAAATCAGGACTAGCCTTAGAGCTCCAGTAAATTAACTAGTAAGAGCTTGGTTTAGAGGTGGTAGTCGTAACTGGGGGACTGCGTTAGCCAGAAGTTTTTGATGCGTTGCGTCTTACATAACGCCAATGCGTTTAAGACTCCTAACACTAGCGTTTTTCGAGCGTCAACACCTACGTCACATCGATATACGACATAATATGTAACTCCTGCGCTGCCCTAATATCACGTCGCAGACAAAATTTTCATCAACAAGCACTGAATGAACCTATGAATACACTTGTTGACAAAAAAGCTGACCACGTGCTGCGCCGCTGTTGCGCAGACGCACTATGGACGTCAGTCATGAGAAATGTTTTCGAGAAGTCAGAGGAAGAAAAATAAAGAAATTCTTAACTCAGCATTTTCTCTAACTAACGTAAAATTTTACCGTTTTCATAAATTCTGAAGTCAGACCTTTTTTTCTGTTCATGTACCTACAAGAAAAATGTTAGCAGATATTTTAATTTTAAATTAGATACAATTTAGGGCAATCGGAAACAAGTTTGGGGGAAAAGTCCAACTTATTGGCACTGAGACGGTCGAAGTGGTGTGGGCATTGACACTTGAAAAATGCTAGCGTGGGGGAGGGGGACTCTATTGTAAAAAGAACATACACAGGAGACGGAAGAAGTGGCACGGGCGCGAGCTGGTCTGGCGCGTCGAGCGCGGCAGGCGGCTGCGCGGGCGCCGGCGCGGCGGGCGGCGGGAATGCGTACGCGTCGTTCGCGTCGTCGCATTCTACCTTTACCGCCATTTCGCTCTCCCCCCGGCGCCGTTTCGACTCCGGGTGGTCCCAATCTTCCAGAGTTTCTGATGATCTGTGCACACGTATTGTTTCTATGTAGTAAGATATTTTGTGAGAGTTTTTGTGCAACCATGCTTCTGAAGAATGAAGTTCGATTTGGTTGATAAGATCTAGGAGTTTAGTGGAAATTTGGAAAGCGTTTGTGATAGAATAATAAGCAAACTAATTAACCTACAGCGTTAATAGATTAAAGGTCCAATTATTTTTGAAGTTTCAATCTTTATGAAAATCTTTTAGTTGCTTTCCGTCTGTCCCCTCATCATCATTATTCATCTGTGGCAAAGCACAGATCTTCGTTATTTCCGGTTGTTAAATAATCCGTAAGCAAATTCTATCGACATTTCTAGGTGATATAGGTCCTTTACATGACATCACATCACTATCCCCACATTAATTCCTGTCAAACGTTATATTGAACTCAAAGTAACAAAAATCCAACATATTTTGCGTTGAGATAGGCTTAGAAAACCAAACACTAATCACAATTAAGTAGATACTGATGCCGTTGTATGAATTACCTTAAGATATCTTAAAAGATCTAATACGAAGATAATACGAAGAAATATGTAAACAAGGAGTACAGATATCAGAATGCTAGCTGAGATATAGATCTCGTATCAAATGGTATTTGTTGTTTCACAGTAGGTACGCGTGATGGACGCTGAGTCACGCCGTCAAACACGCACCAAAAATACGAATTAGCACGTATGGTCAGCGCGCCACATGGCAGCCTCAGTCGCGAGAGGTTTGTAGTAAAAATATCCAGCTGCGACCACTAGATGTAGTAGCGATATACGCCAAGTTTTGTGGCGAAATCTTGTTTACATGTATTTAATTTATTTACCTTCTTGAATAGTTAATATTTGCAGATCAGGGACGCGGTTTTGACTTTTAAGTGAGAAAATTAATGTGATTATGACACATTCTCATTAACTACATCATTTGATTGAAAAGGAAGAAGTGGAGAACTTATCCAACGCAAATCAGCATTAACAAAAATACATGTATCTAAATTCGACTAGCTAGAAATGGGTTCATTGCAATAATGCAAAAAAAATATTGATTTTCTGGCCAGACATTTATTTCTAAACCTTAAGTCTAGTTTTTTAGCGGTGGACGAATGTAAGCTGATGATGATGATGACATCTACTCTATTTGTTGAGATTCCTGCTCCCTCTTTATTGACAATTTAATTTTTTTAAAGATAATGCAATGTAAGATATTTCTATATTCTGGATGTAAAAAAACCTGTATTGTTGTATGTAAAGCGACATTTGATTCACCATTGTATTGCTGAATGCTTTATATGAAAATCAGTTATACCTATGAAATATTGTGACGTGATATTTTCCTACAGAACTAATTAGTGATTGCTAGAAAGCCAATGTCATAGACATGTCAGTATGCAGCTGTTGTAGGTCTAGTGCATGTCCCGACTGCTAATAGTAGTAATGTATTAATGTATGCTCACTTCAGAGAAGCAAGCGTACGCGTTGTGGGAGTTCCTTTTGAATTAACCATATGCACGTAGATGCATTAAGATAATTGCATTGGCTTAAATAATTGCATTCCATTGAAATTCGACCGATGGTTTGATAACGAATCGACCTACCTATTTGTTATAGGGTTGGTGAGTTTAATTGGGATGTTGACACCATTTATATTTAATTTTGAAATATCAATTCTGAAAAAGAAAGTATTATAGTATGCTGTTGAGTCTAAGATTTTTTTAAGTCAGTTGACTATACAAACTAGTGACGTCACACGTTGACAAGCCCATACAAAATCTATGAAGTGATTTCGTTTTGACAGCTCTTAAAAAGTATTTCAATTGACTAACCAGTCAACATCCCTATTATAAGTTTACGATATTTTTATCATATAAATGCAATTCTAGTGATATCCTCTTAAATTCTACCATCAGATTCTAAAATAATAGTGAATCTCACGAATGTAAACTGTGATCTGATGACAATTTTAAAATAGAATGAAATTCTTGAAACAGCCTAAAATGGTACAGAATCATCGCTAAAAGTAACAACAGAACTACAAATAAAAAATCTGAAGATAAAATTAACTCACTTCCTTTTTACTTGTTGATTTGATATCAGAAGACCTTTAAACCTCGATGCATTTCTATCAAGTAGGTAGTTTAGATAAAGACGGGCGAGCAAGCTCTGCAATTGTAATAATTTGTAGTTGCCAAGAAGGACGAGTATAGCATGCTTATTTGATGGCTTCGTCATTATAACGTCAGTTATTTGTATTGTCGTGGGATAATGCAAACAAATATGGTCACGATGACGAGCGAATATACGATTATTAAACATAAAATATTCAAGTTCGATCCACAGCTGTTAAATACAGATACTGAACTGTCATCCCAATATCTCTTTTTATATTCTAATATACAACTCTGAAAATTATCATCATTTTCGCGTTTACAATATTAGTTTGATAAAATTACAACACACTGTGGCGTAGTAGACAAACGTCTATAGACGACGCCACAATGTTTATCTAGGTTAATATGGACAGCCCTACAATATTGTGTCTTCATGACGCACTAGCGAAGCCACCGAAGGCCACGACGAGAATCCGAGCAAAAATGTGATACAACGCCAAATATACCTACTGCGAGTGCGCCGGCCGACACATTGCGTGCTGCGATACTGATAAGGGCGCTGCGTCTTCCGGACGCTAGCAGAAACATCAAATTAGTAGTTTTACGACCACTAAATGAATAATTAGCCTATTAATGCAAGTAATCGTGCGTATTAATAACAACATGTTGTGTAAAAGCTTCACGGCAACGTATTCCGATAAAAATTACAACTATTGTATATACATTTGTTTTTATTTCAACGATAATGCCGGCACGGTGATTTGTGATTTTTTAATAAGTTCAAGCACATTCAGGACTATTCACTGTTTAGCACAAATGCTTCGATCATGCGTGAGTAACAGGTTTTAGTTGTAAAATGCAATGTCGGACAACATGGCGTTCAAGATGGCGGTCGAGATGGCAGCCAAGATGGCGTCTCACCTGTTGACGGGGTCGGGGCCTAGGCCGCTGTCGTTACTGTTCTCGCAGGGCTCCGGGGGCCTCAGCGAGTGTGTCTGTGCGTAGTGCGCGAGTTTGCCGAACTTGCCCAAGTGGGATATTTTGCCGGGGTGTGCCATTTTGCCGGGGTGGGCGAGCTTGCCCTGGTGCAGCTTGCCCGCGTGCAGCATTTTGCCGGTGTGGGGGGTCTTGCCCGGGTGCGCGCGCTTATGCGGCGCCCGAATCACTTTCCTGTGCACGCGCGCGCTCATTGTGGCCGACGTGGAAGTGGTCATTTTCATGCCTGCCGACAAACAAACAGTTATCGTGAGATGATATTTACATTCGACGTGCGTTTCGCGAACCTTTCACGAATGTTTAGATAATATATTATCATTAGAAAACTTTTTATTGAGATTTGCGCATTCTGTAAGAACATTTAATCATGTTTAACTTCGCAAAGTATTAAAACAGTAAAAAACTATATATTGTATAAGCTTTACAAAATCATTCACAGATTGTAGCAATATAATTTTATATTTATTTAAACGCGTAAATATAAATATAAAGTACTTATGTAACTTATAAAACAAAAGAAAAAAAACTGTCACGCTGTTGTTTTTCTACAAGGGTATAAAATTACTGGGGTGTCACTAGCGGAGGGTTAAACGAAAACTTAATTCAGGACTTAGTAATTGGTCATCTACGTCACGCATAGTATAATAGCCTGCATTATAAAGTGTTTGTATATATATTTTTTTACCTAATAATACCTAGCCAATCTAGATAAGGCCTCAATTTTTTAATGAGAGGCCTTGCCTACATAGCTACGCCACTGAAAAACAAGGTACTAAATAATAATACTAAGTAAATTGCCGCTTTGATGCCAGGCTAGCGTACTACGCGACAAAGCGTTACGAAGAACGTTCCTGTGCGTTGTCCCATTTTATAGCATGTCCGAATGCCTCGATTATAATTTTAAGTAGCCGTTTGCGCAAAAATGCGATGTACTAAACACAATGCACACCTATAAATTATTAAGTGGGCCATAAAACGAGCCCGATCTATTATACATTATGATGTAAGATATGAGCGTTATCGCGCGGAAGCAGACGCCGATTTGTGAATCACTAGCCAGGGGTGCTCAACCTGCGGAACGATAAGATGTCGCGTATTCAAGTGGTCCACTTAATACCCTTTTTTTTTTTTTCACTTAATACCCTTTTTTTTTTTTTTTTTTTTTTTTTTACTTGGGGAACTCCCACGAGCCGTCACCCTCCGGACGGGGATCCAGAGGGCGGTGTGTCGGACTCGAACCGACTAAACCCCAAGGTGGCCTCCATCGGCGCAGTTCCGGAGGAGCCGGTATCCCCACTGTCGGGACTATACAACAGCTCCTCCGATAGTGCGCGTGCCGCGCTACGCGGCTCACCTCGCTCGGCGGTGGTCGATGCTGTGCAGCCCACGCCAGTCGTCGGATGCACAGCACCGAGCACGCGCGCGCGTCGAGACATGCCAGGCCACCCAGCATGTCTCAACTACTCCGCCCAGGATTCAGACGCCGATCGTCCCCGAAACCGGCGTCGTGGGCCCACTCTCGCGCTGTGCCCTCTGCTAAGCCAGAGGGCACGCGGAGAGCGTCACGCCAGAGGGGGCCGCCTTCCGCCCGGCGACCCAAATTGAGGGCAGAGCCCTGTCGTCGCGGAGGGAGAGCATCGAGACGCTCAATCCCTCCGCGACCCACCACGACGCGACCCAGCGCGCCCCTGTCGGGTTGCCGAGGATGGGGAGGCGAGCAACGAAAACACTCCACTCCTCCTCTTCCTCGGCAACCCTAGTCCGGCCGCAAAGGGTCTGGCCGTACGGCCATACGGCCGGACCGCCGCAACTGCCCGGATGCAAGTCGTGCAGTCGCGGCTCACCTCGGGGTCCCTCTTCGCTTCAGCCCTGCCATGGCAGGGCCTACTGAGCCCCCCCGGTACGACAAACCGAGGACCCCGGCGGGGGGGGTCCACTTAATACCCTGCGTAATATCAACAAGTTCGCATTTCATGAGGACATTGTGTGCGTGTTACAGGTTAAGCAAATTACTTAAATTTGCTTAATCCGAGATTATAGTCAAGTTAAGAACATGATGTTTTTTTGTTTGCAATGATATATGTCTCTTAATATATACGCAATGTCATTAATTTCATCTCACTCTACCGAAGATGATTATATTTTTCCATTCGGCACATCTCAAATACACCGATATCTAAATACTATTTTAGGAGAAATAGATAATGTCCTCCTGACCGATATCGGTCAATCTCAACGAGGATTAGCCAACTGCGCAGGAAATATTATAAATAAATAATAAATAAATATAAATATCCGACTACATCACATACATTGATCTGACTCCGAGGTAAGTAGCTTAAGCACTTGTGTTACGGATATCAGAAACAACAGTGGTATTACAAATATATACTTAAATATTGGATATTAACACCCAGACACAGAACAAACACAAGTATTTATCATACGAATGTTTGTCCTGGGTGGGAATCGAACCCACAACTCTTGGCGCATGGGGCAGGGTCACTACCGAATGCGCCATGGCAGGGTCACTACCGAATGCGTAAACACAGGTGCACTCTCTATTCACCGCGAAGAAAGAGACTTAACGTGCTTTCCGAGGTACGGGGGTGATGAAACCGCTAACTTCCTGACTCCGGACTGTCACTAAGGTATATTATAGTAAGTTCAATATTGAATTCATTGAAAAAAAAATGTTGTCAATCTCTGCTCTATACTGACGACAGCGATGGTCTCCAGATCGCTATCTCGTTTTATAGTGTCGGCAGTAAAGAGTACTCGTAAAATTTGGTCCCCCGCGCGAATCTACAAACAGCCGAATGTGTCTACTGGCCTTAGAAATACATTGTACTAATGAGATTCATACAACAGGTCAAAACCAGACCAGAATGTGGCCTTGAGTTTAGCTGTTTCAGAACGTATATGCTTATGTATTTCATGCTGGCGGAAGGCGGGAAGAAAATTTGTTACTGTACACTGCAGAGTTAGAATTTACATAATTAACTAGCTGACCCGGCGAATTTCGTTCTGTCTAACAGTCAAATACACATAATCGGGTTAAATTAATTGAGATGTAAGCTATCCTATCTTTCAAGTTGGATCAAACTGCACACGGTGTGCAAATTTGATTAAAATGGGTTAAGTAGTTTCGGAGTCCATCGCGGACAAACAACGTGACGCGTAATTTATATATATTAAGAATTCCCAACATTAGAACTGCTATAGTAGATCCTGGTGGCTTTTTAAATATTAGCTTGGTGCGTAGACGCAATCATTAGCTCACATCGGGCGCATAAAAGACTTGCTATGGCACTAGTCTGAAACTAGACTACTCCTTCTCAGACAGACTTCTCAGGCTATAGAAAAGAGAAGATATACTGAGAATGCCAAGAGACTGACATCACCAGCTGATTGCACCGATTTCAGGAGAACAATGTGTAACTCAGCCGCCGGCTGTCCGAGGTAACCCCAGATTGTGCTTTGAGAAGTAAAATGAAACGACCTACCCGAAAAATGCTAATCACGACACTATGGATTATCTCGTCCTGCGCAGTGTGCTTTGCGCTAACACTATTTGAAGAATTAAATGGCACATGTGACCCAATGATCAATGCATGTAAATCAATGAACTGGGTTAACGTAATAATGACATGTAGCGCTGTCTACACATACCAACAAATTTCACTAGCACTTACTATTATAGTGAAAGAAAGAACAAATTGTCAATTGGTTATTTTGAGTCTTGATAAATTTTTTGGTTAGTTTTGTGGTCTTGAGTACAGATTTCCCTCGGGACGAGAATATTATCGGACACGTAAATTAAATACCTAGATGACCCTTAGTGAAGTTGGTAATTTATTTAGCTAAAAACATACTTTATGAATGACTGGAGAGTGTTTGAGTAAAAAAATAAAAATAAACGCATCTTAATTAATATTATAAATAAGAATCTGAATTTCTCTTTAACCATGCGCCAACCAGCCTTAATGAAAATTTGCATACCCAACATACTTAATTAATATTAATAATTTAATTATTTCTCCACACTGACACACCAATAACCCTAGTTCCAAACTAAGCTTATAAACTTGTGTTATGGATACTAGGCGAACGGATAGACATACATAAATACGTTTATAAACATCCATGACTCGTGTACACATGCTCATATTCATCACACGAAACATTTGTCCCTAGCGAGATTCGAGCCCCTTTGGTTTCGTGGCCAAGGTCTTTGACCACTCGACCAGTGGGCCTGACATCTTAATGTACTGTTTGCAAGGTAATCCTAATTTCTCATATGCATAGAATTTCTAGTCTCACACGCAACACCTTTACGGTTAGACCACCCTAATATGAATACAATGCAACATAAAGGCAGTTATCAAAAGTAAATGCAGTTCACGTGCTCAAGTAGCAAACACTATGGTCGTGGTTAGACAATAGCAGACAATAAAGTGCTTTCAACTGTCGGCTGACACATGCGAGGACTGGCCCTCATTCCAGCTGAGAAGGAATTATCTGTAAATGACTACAGTGGCGTAGGGATGATGTATCTAAGAATGCCTGCGGTGACGGAAGAATTATGTATATGAGGATGACTGCAGTGGCATAACCTGACAGGGGCGGTGGGGACCGTCCCGGGGACCACTATTCCGGGGCGGCAAGATCTTTTTGACTTAATTATCTTGTTGACAAGTAACATAAATATCATCAACGTGAAGGTGAATTTTTGTATTGAAATAAGGGCGGCGTTAAGTATATGTTTGATAGACAGATCCCATAGTGGCAGCAAAGCTTATCTTCCGCCCCGGTTGGAAAAACACACGATAATTCACTGGATGGCTGCCCACACCCTGATTTATTATCGTTATTCTAATTGGATTTAAAGCTCATATTTATGTTTTTAATGCTTAATCCAGATATTACTTGGAACTAAGTAAGATTATCAATACCGAAAGAAACTAGATTTTGTTAGATTTAACATTTTGTGTAGGTAAAGATACAATAGAAAATAATTCTCATGCAAATGAACTACAATCATCTATTCGAGGCATAATATGTCGTTATAGATGAGATCCTATTCTCGCGTTCAAGTTACGCCTACGCAAGTAAAATAAGTACTGCATAGTTTAAATGAAATGAGAATGCAATATGTAGCAGCTTATAATTTCATGACACACCGAGAGTCGCGCAAGGCCGCGTTTTAGTGCCAACTTTATTGTTTCCTGCAAGTTACCCGAGATTATATCGCTTATGCCGCGTGAGCTATGTGTGAGGGAATTATATTATCGCGCTTTATAATACTTGACATTCATGTCAAATAGCCGCGGCTAATAATTCGCGAATTAGCATAATCAAAAAGCAAGAGGGCTATGTTTCCAATGCGAAGGAACCGCTTTCAAAGGTCGCAGCGTTTGCTGTCCACAATACGTGCATCACTACTGAAGCAATATTGTACGCCGTGCTGAGGCTAGAGATCGATTTCCACAATTTATTGTGTTTGCATTTTCTTGCTCTTGCATTTGGCTAACGAAGCAGTTATATTAAACGGTATAACATTTGCATTTAAAAGGTGTATGGCGCGGCAAATGATTGATTTACTACTGATAAAGTTAACGACATGTCGAATTATTGCTGTGTTCTTATATTTTCGTGCGAAAACAATATTGAGCGTCTTCAAATTATACTGTTTTCTTGCCGCGAATGCTCTTTAGCGTAGAAGATCATAAGATGTGTGTTTTCTGCAAACAAACGAATTAGGTTCATAAACTTTGCATAAACGTACTAAGTAAATACGCCTTAACGACGTCTATAATGAAGTGTCCAAATAGGCAGCTACATTGAGCGATCGGGCGCGAACGATGCCACTAAAACGGTCGTCAATCGAAGCAGATTACCGGGAAAATAAATTAGTTATACGCGTTGGCAGACGCGCGGCGACGCCGGCAACGGCTGCCGTAACATTGCTTTACTGGGGGTCATCGGATCTAATGCTAATTTCAACTAAATCTGCAAGATCAGCAGAATATTGATCATTGGTGATATTACCACCGATTGCATCAACTAGACTAAGAGCTCTGCTTTTAAGCTTCATTGGAATACGATGCGACGCGTTAACACTTTTTACTGTAGCAATTAACTTCTCTTATTTAGTTGTCTTGTGGTGTTAATCTTTCATAGTTATTTTTTTAAATAAATATCCGACGACATCACATACATTGATCTGACTCCGAGGCAAGGAGCTTAAGCACTTGTGTTACGGATCAACTCTTAGCGCATGGGGCAGGTTACTACCGAATGCGCCATCGAGCTAGTCTGCAATAAATAGTAAACTTACATACATTACATAGTTATAAATGATCTAGTAATATCAGGGCTCAATAAGCCAACCAAAAATTATGAAGCAATTTAATTGACATTCTTTTTTTTTATGAAAGGATCACAGCGACCTCACTTATGTCAACTTTTGAAGTGAACTGGATTCCTGCGTTGGAAGCATTCTATCTTTACATATTTAGCGAAGAAAATCTCTTTGAGCAATGCGTGATGGTAACCATTTTAGAATACATTTTTGATGCTTTTATAGTTGACTCATACGGTAAGGCTCTTTGGGGTCATCTTAGTGACTGAATATTGTGGTTCATGAAGCGAAATGACGCTATCACGCAGGTCGATATCGCTGCAATCTCCGCAGCTCTCATCTGGCGCCGCGTGATCGCAACGCGGTTAAATATAGCCGTCCTTGCGCCCGCGCCGGTTCGTGCCGGTTCGCCGGCGATTAACATCGCGATAACGGCAGCGGCCAATTACACGCATTTTGATAAAAAAAACGCCACTCGATAACGCGGTCGTACGTACTTGACAGTTGCTCAGGAGATAAAAAAAGGGAAATTAAGACGTTCCTTAGCGCTCCGATTCTCTAAATCTACACTATGGATATACGCTTGAGCTATGGTTAGTACCAGTACGTGATTTGTACTTCGAACGTGTACGGTTTTAATTTTAATTTGTGATACCTCTACGCGTTCCTGAGAAAAAGCCTCTAGATAGACGAACAACGAAATGACCCCACATTCTTGTGTATCACCTAATTGATAGCGGATTTAATTTATCGAACGTGGGTACTTGACCGTTCGATGCAAGATAAACAAACAGAAAGGACGGATGTTTGTCAGAAACAAAATATTTGTTGAAGTAAAGTTGTGGTCGGAGTATAAATACATAGTTCGGCGGTGACGCTCGACCGGACGCTTGACCAGATTATGAGACCAAAAAAAAACATAACAGCAATTATGCCGTAAGGTTTTTTTTCCCTGTGGAGGTATGAAAGCTAGATACCACGAAAAGCACGAGATACCGTCTTTATAACAAACCGAATTCCACTGGCGAAGTGGCATGCAAGAGCCAAGAGCATTTTTCTTTTGCATGTTAATGCTTAACCGAATCTCTTATAGGTAGTTGAACGCGTGTCACGTTGTCGTCTTGCACTGAACCGGTCTTGCAAATGATATAAGAAAGTAGTACCGAGACATTTACTAACTACGCCTTAATTAGATCATTTAACGGTCGAAGAATTCGCACCGCTGTTTAAAAATACATTAGCCGGGTTCTTAATTGTTATGAAAACGATTGAAGGACATGAGAAATGAAAACACTGCGACGGCGTTGTTTATAAACAGAGATATATGTGTGAAAGTGCTTCGGAAACTATTTTGGTTATCATTTTTGTAGTCAGTTTATAGTGAGCCAAGCAAGATCGCCCTGGTCATAGAATTTGCTATCATCAGCAGAAATCAGAGTAGAAAGATTTATTTTTGGTGGCGATTCATAGTCACAATACAATATGTAAGAAATTATCAAAAAAGAAATAACAAATTCATAAAACAATTCCTTAATAACAAATTATATTACAATCTAAATGAATATTTTACCGAAAATAATTAAATTTAAAAAACTATAAAATAAGACATTTTTAATTAAATAAATAAAATATCGAAATAAATAAAAATAACAACATACATAAGCATAAAATAAAGAAAGTAAAAAATTTGATTATAACTACTTCTATTTGTTTAAATGAATATTTGAATGAATATATTTTTCTGTTTTATTCGTATTTGTCTTTGATTATTAATTTTCTTAATTATAATAAATTTATGTAATGAAAAATTTAAATTATCTTGTATGCGCTTTGGATTAGTCTGTAAGCATACTTGTAAATTGAGTTAAAATAAATAAATAAATACGATTTTTTTATCTATATACCTATTGATTTAGTAGGTAGTATTATAATATAACGTTAAAGCATGAACATAAAGCGTTCTCTCTTCAGTAGCAGTGCCCTCACAGGGTCCATAACGTACTTTATTAATAACCGCCAACACCTTGTAAACATTATGGAAGCTATAAATTATTGAGTATTCAGTATGTACATTCCTGGAATTGAAAATCTAATAATGAGGGAATTGCAAATTGAAACTTGAATATCGTTGGCCCCATACTCAGCGGCATGACATATGTGACGATTTGTTGATTGTGATACTAATATTGTAAAGAGGAAAGATTTGATTGTTTGTGCGTTTGTTTGCATCGAATAGGATCCTCCGAAACTACTGGACTGATTTGAAAAATTCTTTCACCAATTGAAAGACTTTATCAGCGAGTAACATAGGCTATATTTCATCCCCGTATTCCCACAGGAACGGAAGTTACGCGGGTGAAACCGCGGGGCGCTGCAATAGAATATGAAGAGATTGATGTGTACATTATATTTTGAGATAATTTTTAAGAGTGAAGACAAGAATTATTCTTCAAGATTCAAATGAGGATTTTTCCTCAATAGAGTATTTGCTCTGTAAATCGTCATCGATCATTCCATAATGTCACATAAGAAATTTAGCGTGATACTGACAATTGTCAGCTGCATCATGTTACCACGACCCCGTATTACTCACAGTGCTACAAAATTATTCAGAATAATGCTGTCACCATTGGAAAAAGATAACATAAATAAATTAAACTAAAAGCTTGTACAAGTGCCATACAGATTCTTCTTCAATTACACTAAAGAGATAAAATTAAACATAATGTTTATTTAATTTGCATTTTTGTTGAAGTATACACGTGATACACGTCTATCTTTAGTGCTTGACAAATAATTTAGAAATTAGATTAAATACAGTTGACATTTTTATCATTCCAAAATTATAAATATCACGTACTATCTGTATGTACATTAGTATTGTAGTAGGTAATGCCATTAAGTAGGTGTATTATTAAAGTAATTATATTCATTCTTTATTCATAGCATGTATATAATATTTCAATATGTTATTAAAATAGCACATACTCATAAAAATCTAATAAATATGCATTTATCTTGTGAAAGTTTTGAAGCTTTGAATATGTTTCAGATGCCATAACTTTCTCCGAGCAGAATGGTAACGATTTAAAACAGCCATCGATGCGACGTTTCTCTTCCCTCCCTTAATCAACAAACAACGAAGCAGCAAGTAGTAGGTACATCTCCACCCGATTGCATTATTGGTAGTCAGCCGCGTTTACGTATATGTAGACTATATAGCGAGGGGCCGAGTTCGTTACCCTGCGGAGCGCCAGACGACCTAAGTTATCGCCGGTTATCGGGCGACATCGAGCAATCCCTGGTAAAAGTACGTCGCCCACCTGGCTGTCAATCATATTATCACTCAGGAAAACTCGATAAAAGCATTGAAATTTTATTGAAGATTTGAAGGCGAATTTATCAAAGCTTTCGCTGAAAACACATAAAATATTGTTTAAACGTGGTACAAGTTTAATTTTCGTCAGCGTCGTTGTTGTTGCTTAAAACTTTTTGTAATCAATTCTAAGTAAAGATTGCAAATTTAATGTAAGTTGAGAAAAATGTTACTCATTTCAACAATTTTGCTTCGTTGCGTCACCAGTAATTATATTGAAACTTCCTCAACGCCTCACTTTTCTCCAAGGAAAGGTATAATATCAGCTTTTTGAATCGTTACGTACTTTTTACAACTTGATAAGATAAAGCTACATAATATATTTATACCGCATTACACCTTCTACTCATTGATGTTTGTAAATATTATCAACACGCGTATTTCATGTCTTGGTAGGTACACTTTTTAATCAATCACCTAATTGATAGCGGATTTAATTTATCGAACGTGGGTACTTGACCGTTCGGTGCAAGATAAACAAACAGAAAGGACGGATGTTTGTCAGAAACAAAATATTGGTTGAAGTAAAGTTGTGATCGGAGTATAAATAGTTCGACGGTGTCGCTCGACTCAGATTATGGGGGCAAATAAAAAAATAGATAACAGCAATTATGTCGTAAGGACACACCGACGAAAGATCTACGAGGAAAATCCGGTGGTTTATTTAAATTTGGCCAAAGGCTGTTTACAGTACGAGAACTTACTACAAACATTCCTGTGATGAATACTTGTGTTTGTTCTGTGTCTGGGTGTTACCCATAGATTTAGAATTTTTTGACTACGCAAAAGATACATAAAGCGTGGGAGCGAGAAATCCTGCTGAAATACAAACCGCCCGAGAGAAAAAGAGACAGCGAATGAAGTACCTATATGTCAATGTTTTTGCGAGTAAGAGGCCATAGCGTCCCGGTCTATTCTACGTCGCAGTGAAATTTGTGCATTTATGTATTAAACCTTGGATTATAATCGAGAATATTAAATGTGCAATTGAGGTGACTTGTTCTGTACGTGATTGTGAGGTTACACGACGGAATAATCCGAATAAATACACTTTTTACAGGTAAATACGATTTTATCATTAGATTTTTTCAAACCATATTTTGTCAAATTGTTGCTAGTAATCAGTTTAGAAAAATATGTTTACAATAGTATATTGATTATAATGTATCTTTCTAAGTAAACATCGTGATTATAATCAGAATTGGGGAAAATATTGTGTAAAATAGTAAATAGTTTGGTTACGCTAGTGCTTGACAAAGCGGTGACGTCACGAGTATCGATAAAAACTTAATCGTCTTTTAGCGACATCATGACATGAATACAAAGTTATTTAGCCAAGTTATGTTGAAATATAATTATATTCACATTGGGAACTCATTATCTCCGTAAATTTGTTATAACCAACAGTAACTGATATTTTTTCTAGGTTTCCAAGCAACCCAGCATTGTGTAAAAAGTGGATGCGGACTATAGACAGACCAGATTGGACTCCCAGTAAGAACTCCACTATCTGTAGCAAACATTTTGACGGCAAATGACGGCAGCAAAAAATTTGTTGCACTACATATTATTTTTAAATAACTAAATGACACCAAATTTAAAGTTGTTAATATATTATTTGTTTCATTTCATTCTATCAATCAAAGCAAAAGTCATATCTTTTTGTCTTAGTATAAATCATAGAACACATTTCTATTTTTTAATTTTTTTACACGCTGAATATACGAAGAATTTTACCATCTCATTGTTTATAGAACTGCTTAGAATGAGATTTCTTACCGACTAATTCCAATTTACCTAATATATACAACTACCTACTGATTTCAGTCAATGCCATAAATAATCAATCAAAAGTATAAGAAAGTGTTTTAAATACCTATACTATTAGTAGGTATACAACTGAATCAGTCGATAATGTAAAAGTGCGTCTTTGACAACACTATTTTTAACCCACACATAGACGTCAACCAACACATGTTTAAATTTATTTTCGTCATGTCTCCGAGCCGTCATTGTGTATCTTGTACATCCTAAATCTATGGTGTTACCATCTAATATTTAAGTATATATTTGTAAACCACTGTTCTTTCTGATATCCGTAACACAAGTGCTTAAGCTAAGTAGGTAGGCTTTAGTAAGGTAAGTACCTCGGAATCAGATCAATGTATGTGATGTAGTCGGAATTTTAAATAAATAAATGTATTTATTTATAATATAGATACCAACTGGTCTATGGTCTGGATAATGATTTAAGTGTACTTGATGTAGTAGTAGCCGTAGCATTAACAGTAGTCTAATATGAAATTTGGTACTAGAATAATATTATAAAGGTCGTTTTATTGTGATTTTTTTTCATTAATTGGTATTATTGAAAAACTTTATATAAAAAAGTGAAGGTTAAGAAATCGAGCAATGAAAAGTCCATTACGACCAGTATTTAAAGTGACGACGTAGTCAAATGGTATTTCATGAAAAATGACGTATTATTTTGATTGTCTATCACAATCATTCGTCAATTGACTCCATTTGATGCCGTTGCAGATAATTTAACATGTTATTTTAAGGTAGGTACTGTTTGTCACAACTGAGTGCATTAAGTGAGTGAAATTCATTTTGAGTTATCTGAGAGTAAAAATAAACAACAACAACTTTGCAAAATACTATTTAGGTACAGTTTATCAAACAAGTTTTGCCCGTGACGCCGTGGTATTCGATTTGTCACCAAGGCTCTATCATGCGTCTCTAGGGTTCAATATTTTTTCTGGAAAACAAGATTGTGTTCTTTCTCAGGATTCAAGCTTTGGGCGTGCCAAATTTCATCATAAATGGTTTAGTAAATTAAGTATGAAGACGTAGGACACAGAAGGATTACTTACTTTCGCTTCATAAGCAAGTTGAATTAGAAAGACGATTGGGGATTTTTAAACTTATAAAAGTCAGATTCAAAAGATGCTATGGCTATTCAGTTCATGTAAGTACATACAATTATCAGGTTTTACTTGAGTCATTAACAATTTATTAGCATTACGATTAAACAAAACTATATTTATTAAGTATACAGTTAAGTCAATTACCAATCACGTTATTTAACTAGACTTTGTCAATTAGGTATTGCATATTAAAGTTGATTTATATAAAGCATTGAATAATGAGGGCTTTCTGAATTTAAACATCAGATAGATGGCGTAACTGAGACGTACGGTCTTGTCACCCTCCTCATTGGTTTCAGAACAAACTGACATGCTGTCAAGAAAGAGCCAATAAAGAGACAGTGATAAGACCACGAGACTCCCTCGTGCTTTTGCGGATTTTGTATTTTTAAAAAACCTTATTGAAATAAACAAAAGAAGACGAATGGAACAAAATATTGTGTAAGCCACGTGATTATGATTTTCATAATTTGTCATCTAATCCAGGAAAATATTATTTTTGGCTAGAAGCAATTTAAGGAGGTATTACTCGTTTGACTCATCTCTTTCAGGATTTTTTTTTTTCCAAAAAATTTTTGATGTAACTTAATATTCCTTTGACTGCAACCGACACCTTTGGGAATTACAGGCGTGATGATATATATTTATGTATAGGTAATATTAGTATGGATTTTGTTGCGATTGCCAAAGAGCCATTCTATTTTGTATAACATATTTTAATAACCAAACAAATCTCGTATTTCCCTAACTATAGTGCAGGCCTCGCTCTCTCCCTGGCCTACTTGTTATTATTATTTGCATACGTGATTCATGTGAACGACACGGTAATCGAATATTTACCTCCAGTTATCTCGAGCGCGCTTTGAATATCTCGTTTATATCTATATGTATAGTTTTGTTGGGCATTCGAGGTAAGATGTATAAGTTTTGAGCAATGGGAAAATAATCCGGGCAAATGCTAGTGATTTATACAACCTAACAGCCTTATTACAAAAAGTAAGTAGGTACTTGGTTAAAACCCGGTCTGAATAATGCTAGAATAATCTGTAGATATTTTATATCGATAGATAGATAGATCTCGATAGAGTCTACCTTCCGAACTGGTAGTAATGTTTTTTTTCTGTTTATATTGACTATCCCTACTTCCCTACTAATCTCTACTATCCCTACTAATATTATAAATGCGAAAGTAACTCTGTCTGTCTGTCTGTTACGCTTTCCCGCTTAAACCTCTCAACCGATTTTGATGAAATTTGGCACAGACAATCTTTAAACCCTGAGAAAGAACATAGGCTACTTTTTATTGCGAAAAAAAAGCGCGATATAACCGATTTCCACGCGGGCGAAGCCGCGGGCGGAAGCTAGTAGCTTATAAGTGCTTAAACAAAATTTGAATTGGAATTTGAAAAACTGTAGAGGTTTTAGCGTTTTTTTTTCTATGTACTTAGAAAAAACCGCTAAAAACCTAGAAGTGGTTAGAAGTTGAAATAGATACATCCATCTTTTTTTTTATTTTTTGTTTTTCTGTTTGTTTGTAGGTACGGGCTAATCTCCGAAAAAAATATCTCCGTATAAATTGGCGTTTATACGCAAAGTTAGTACCTACTTGGTTCGAAACCTGTGTAAAGAATAGCTGGAATGTTGTCAGAGTTGATACTAGGCAGTTGGTAGAGATACTAACATACATTTTTATAATTAACCGTGACATGAGTAGGTCAACAACAAATCTTCATGTGTCTATACATAGGCTTGATTTCGTGGCCAGTTATCCATAAGTGGTACTCAAATTGCAGGTCGCGTCAACCTAGGAGACCTGGGGGTCACACAAACATTAACAGCTGGATCGCAATTAACAAAATATAACACTGTTACAGTGCTATTGATACTGTGTAAATATATGTTTTGATAACCAATAACTAAAAAGTTTCAATATTTTTCAACAATAAATACGGGGATAGCCTTTATTGTATTATAAAAAGGTTGGCAAACTGCATTAGACCAAATTCCTTGTTGTAAATTTTCTTGAAATTTGCGTAAAATGTCAACACCTACAGCCGATTATCAATTCTGCCAAAGAGAGTGAAAAAGTGTGAAACAACGGAGACAAACAAAGAATTATAAAAAAATAGCATTTGGCGGATGACCGGCGCCAAGGCCGCGCTCGCGATGCGCAGGTGCGGCGACGCAGGGTTGACGCTAGAACTGATAATGAGGGAAACACGCGGTTAAGTGGCATGGACATTGAGTTTAACTAAGTCGGGACATCTAGACAATACCCAAGGCATCAGATCCTGGGTGCTTTTAACTACCTCCAACCATAAAATATATAGGCCCGTGGGCCCTATTTGAAGAGACCCTAGGCAGTTGCCTATTCTGCCTAATGAATATTCAGGGCCTGGTCGCATGTTCCTCCAGAAGAGTTCGTCACCAATTCGCTCCCACTTGTTTCTATTCGTTTACAAATGCTCGTACCATTGATTACAAACAATTATGAACTTTATAGTTAAGAGATAGTGTTAAAGACAACTTAGGATTGTGGCAGAATAATTAAATACATGATTTGTAGCCAGATAGACGCCTCGGATGTCCAGCGCGTTTTCACGGCAATTCTATCCTCTTATGAGTTACGTCGTCGCCACCTTGAACTCAGTCAAAAAAAAATGTTTTATAAAAGTTTATCTTTAACAGTATAGTTCACTGATTTACACTCTGGGTAGAAGTATGATGGGTAGATACTTAAAAAAAATTAACAGCCGTGTTCCTTTCCTACTAAAGCTACTAATAGTATATTGAGTATCTACTGAGTTTATGATTGTAAAGCTCAGGCCCCTCTTTCCTACGCCACGTGCCCAGGGCCCCGCGATCGAGAGAGCCCCCCTAGTGCAACATTGCGCCTGGGCACATAACATAATAATTGTTCTATTGGTAAATAGAACAATTAATTTCCTTATGTGAGCAGGGCCTCCAATAGATTAAAGACGGCACTAGTAAAGCTAGTTTGCCACAAGTTTTTAGGGTTAAAAATATCAAATCTATATTTTTTTTGATTCAGGGGAAGGTAGCTCAGCAGTTGGAATTAAATGGCTAAATAAAAAAAAATACTGTAAGTGCTTAAAGTAGCCTACCGTTCCCTGGACACTGTCTACCTCTTTGCGAAGCACAGTCGTGATAGTACTAGTTAGTGCAAATACTACTTGTAAGTGCTGTGTGATGTTCAGTACAGTTGGCAACCATGTAGGAGTAACGCAGTTACAGCGGAGTCACGTCGGCGGCGCGTGGGCCGCGCGGCTAAAATGACGCCGCGTTACGTAACCATTGTTTACCTTCGGTAGCTGGAGATATTAGTCGCATTGACTTAGTAGCGGTGGGGCAGATGCAGCTCACGAGCTGCTGCAAAGATTACGAGCCTTGGTGGCTTAGTGGTGAGGCGCTGCGCGGAGAGTGCATGTTCAAACCTCTGAATTTTATAAATTTTACTATAGATTTAAACGACTTGTACGGTGGTGAGGAAATCCGCACAACAACTGTAGATGTGTATGATCTAATTTGTCTGGTTTCTCTGTCTAATAATAACGAGGGTTAGATGATTATTAGAGCATTGCTAAATCCATCGATTATATTATTGTCTGAACTTTCTGTTATGTATCTAGGAAGATAAGCAAAATATTTTATATTCAATACTTTCTGCCTAAATGCAAATTGTAATTAATATGATTATTTATTTGACAGCCCGTTAGACCTGGTGGCAAGCGGATGCGGGTTCGATCCATGTACCAGGACAAATAGTTGTTGATGAAGCAGGTATTTGCCCCAGGGTGCTTAGCCAGGCGCGTTAGCGATTCCTTAACGAACTGCGCTATCGCTCATACCGCGCCACAGACTTATCCGGGTGGACAAATCGGGAACTAACTCCGAGTTCCGCACTATGAGTTCTTAGTAAACAAGTTTGTAGCGCGATACGAGCGATAGCGAAGTTCGTTATGGCGCGCATTTGGCTAAGCACCCAGGTCTAGATGTTTGTCGTACTTTCGTTAAATCTGATTTTCACTGTATAAATATTAAGCTTACTCTATTTATAATACCTTATACATTGTATATATGCTTATAGGTCCTGAAATTATATGTAGTACAATAAACAATAAGTAAATAGATTGAAGATATGTTGTTCAATGAATATTAACTCGACAGTTTTCTAAGTTGCATTAGGTATATAAAGTTGATCGTAAATAATCCTTTTATCAAAATTTACGGTTCATATGGATATGGCGCAATCTTTACAAAACTAATGAATCACATAGGGTTGATAACTTTATCATCATGACTAACGCCTTGTTTTTGTTGACTGTTTACGTAGCGACAATGTATGTTTTTCTAGTAATATAATTCCAGAATACGATGCACATGGCAATTTTTTGCCGTGTGCATCGTATTCTGGAATTATCTTTATATATCTTAATCGTTCTTGTGAATTAATGCAGATTGAATTTACAACGGCAGGCTTATATCTACTTAATGAAATGTCAGTCTTCCTGGGAAATTCCTGAAAGATATGTTCTGAAATTGCATAACGTGGTAATAAACAAATGAGAATTATACAATAGTCGTTCTTATGTACATTTTAATATGAAAAAGCTAATTATAATCGTTAAAACAATTATGTATTTGACGTTAAAGTTTAGAAACAACATAATACTGACAAAGTAAATATTTACCGGCCACGTATAACGCAAATTAATATTTTTGTATGTTGCGTAGGAAGTCAATGTGTAATCTTGTCTTATTTTAAATTTAATTTTAAACTACGAGCATAAATAGTCAGACTGTCGACGACAACAATGCGACGTCACAAGTAAACTCCATAGTTAGAACATATTAAAAAAATGTTAAATGTATGGCGTTAAAACGTTTTGGCAATTCACAATGAGAAGCTCAACTGACTTAGTTTAAAATATGTACTATTATCATCGCCTGGAAGTTGAATACTGGCAAATACCGAAAAAAAAAAAACAATTTAAGGCTATTGAACTACATAAGGGTGACATTTTACGTACCAGTAGGCATCCTCGCAGGTGTACCGCCATTAGACTAACGATCATTAACGAGCAGCCTGCCGGGCGTTACTGATAAGGGCCATTAAAAATGTATTAATTTATCAAACAATAGATATTTCGGAGCACTCAATGTTTCATCCGACACCGATACTCCAATTAATCGTTCCTGGAATGAATCATTATCGACTGAACTGGCGTAACTTGAAGTGGTTTCATAACTTAAGCATTTCTTGAGTAGTCTAGATCCGCTGTTGACGGAAAGTGATTGAAATAAATAAATTCTCCAGACCGACACACCAATTCACTAGTTCCAAACTAAGCTATAAGCTTGTCCTATGGGTACTAGGTAAACGGATAGACATACTTAAATCCCTGACTCGAGTACAAATGTCTATGTTCATCACACGAAACATTTGCCCCTAGCCGGATTCAAACTTACCCTCGGTTTCGTGGCCAGGGTATCTGACCACCTGTCAAAACAGACAGGACTGTTACTGATTAAAGAATGTGGCTTTAGTAATTATGTTAATGGAATTCATTCAGACCTTTATGCGGACACGGATATTTATTTTAAGAAGGAGTCGTATCAAGAAATCGATATTTGAATGTGACGTTTAGTTATGACGACAATAATATATATTTTTTTTTTTACTATCCTTATAGAAGAATGCTATAAGTATTCCTTTGACTAAATCGAATTTAAAACAAATTAATGTCAGCTAATACACCTAATAATATAAATTAGTCTCAACTAGATAAATTATAATTCGGTTCTCCCGCTAACTCTCTTCTGCCTAACCCCGCTAGGGAAGTGGCGTGAAGTTTAGTTTAGTTAGATATATATATTAGAGAAAATTTGGATTGTATGGGTGCAATGAAAATTCCGAATCTGAAATAAATCTCTAAAGCATAAGTATTTTCTTACGATATGGATTTTTAACTACACGTATTGAATAGACTTACCAACTCAAATAGATTTCTGTAAGTATGTCCATGACTCAACCAGGATAAACATTTCGAAGAAACAGCATTTTAGTGCATATGTTTATAAACTAGGATAAACTATATCAGAAAATCGGTTCAGAAGTAGGTTATAAGTTGCCAACTCATCCAACGTTCAATGCATTGACTTCGCAAATACGAGGAGTTAGCTATTGAAAGTGCACGAGTACTCACAGTATATAGCACGTATGGCTACTGTATGAGACACTGAGTCACAAACACATAATAGATAACTAACAGATGAATGAGTTTCATGGCGCGTCGGTGCGACGGACGCCGTAAACCAATCGTAAACTTAACGAGACGCATTTTTACTTTTATCTTTATGTTTAATGTTGTTTCAAACTGACTATAATGTCCGTTTGGACGTGTGAATATTGCTAATGAGATTGCAAATTTTTTTGCGGTTCACGACTTTGAAGCTGCACTCGTTGTGATTCTGCGGAAATTAGTATTCGATGAGTGTAGTCTTACATAAGCGAGCATAGAATATTGACAAACCTCTGAATCGAGGAACTGCAAGTTAGGTATACCTTAGGATATAAAACACTTTACAGGATAAACTTGTGGACATTTTCATGAAGGAAACTAACATCATAAGAGAATTAGTTATGTCTCGATAGAACTAGTGATGTAAAATTCTATTACGTCAATTAATAGAATTGTATACAGTAAAACTCTATTAATGAATCCGAATAATAGACTCCCATTTTGGTCTGGGACTTAAAAAGAATGTGCCAACTGTGGTTCTTGCCTAGCATGTCGTAAAAGACGACTAATGGTATATCGGATTTTGGGTATGTGATTGTTTAGGCCACAAGCTAGCCACTTGTTACTACTTTTTCACAACTTTCCATTTAACCCAGCCCATTTTAGCTGAATGTGGTTAAAGGGGCCTGCTGCCCCTTTGACTTTGCCTACCCCTTTACGGATTATGGGCGTGATGTTATGTATATATGTAATGATAGAGAAGCGATAATCGCTTATGTGCTAAGATTTTTTATACGATAGTTTTTCACATTTCGTATAATAAGCAAGGTTGTAAATAAGTCAGTCAGAGATAAATGGAGGATTATGATTCCTTACCAGAGAGCCAATCCTTGGTCTTGGCCGCGAGCGACTACCGCCAATTTGGACGGCTTTCATCAGAATTAATATTAATAATGTAGCAATTTGTTTTCAAGGGCATATAAACTCTTAGAGATTTCCGTTAGAAAATGACCAAAACCCAAGTACCAAGCAACCTCGATGTCCAATAAACTTGTTGAAATCAGCCGTTCAGAGTTCAACAATCGCACACGTCGACTGCACTCGCCCCAGATCGTGTGTGACGCACGTGCCCCCCTGCTACCCCCACTGACCCGGGTGGGCGCGGCCAGCGATGCGAAATGTTTAAATTGACCGGCGACTTTATTGAATGCGAGCGGACATTTGCGGAGCTGTGTGTGCAAGGCTAAGATATGAGATGCATTGAGCGAAGGGCAGTTGGGTTTTTATAAGACGCTGCAATAGAATGCATTGTTGTGGTACTTATCTTGATATTATATGTTCATAACTACTTGATCGTAAGAGGTTTGCCGAAGTAACAATTATAGGTACTTTATTTTACAGTGAAAATAACCAGATTTACTTTACATATGGGAATTCAGAAATAATATTGAGCATACTATTGACATTAAATTAGTTGACAAAAACAATTGTCCCATGTTGGTTGGGGACTTAAAAAGAAGTGCCAACTGTGTTTCTTGCCCAGCATGTCGTAAAAGGCGACTAATGGTACTTATATCGGGTTTTGGGTATGTGATTCTGTAACTAGCCACTAGTCACTACTTTTTCACAGTTTTTCATCTAACCCAGCCCGGTTTTGTTTTTAGCTGAATGTGGTTGAAGGGGCTTGCTTCCCCTTTGACTCTGCCTCCCTTCGGGGATTATGGGCGTGATGTTATTTATGTATGTATTGTACAAAAAGCATAAGATGTTAAGAATCAAGATCAATTAACTTTTTATGATAGCCGTTTGTGCGTTTCATCGCGTTTGAAACACAACAAGTTTCATGGCGGTTTAATGGAGTCGTTTGCCCTCTCTGTTTAACCTTCAATGATGTTGACTAGTACGCAGGTTTTTACAAGTTGTTTTCTTGAGTAGAGCTTTATATATGAACAGATGTTTATATATAAGTCGTAAACACGATTGTGATAGGTCCGGGCAACATTTGAACGCGGTTTGGTTTATAATCAGACTAATATTATAAAGGCGAAATTTGTGTGTGTGAGTGTTTATGTTTGTTACTTCTTCACGCAAAAACTACTGATTGGATTTTAATGAAACTTTAGAAGAATGTAGCTTATATACCCGAATAACATATAGGCTATGTTTTATCGACGTAACACGCGAGCAAAGCCGCGGGCAGAAGCTAGTATTAATAAATTTTAGTAATAATTAACTAATTTTACACATAACACGTGTCTTGATTTCGGAATTACTCGTCTATTTTGTATCTTCTATGTTTTGTTTTATCTTCTATTCGTCTATGATGCGTGAAGAAAAAGGGGACGTTCGACAAGGAGATTGGAAGCAGATTTCCGCTTAGCTTGAGGCCGTATTGGACCGGAGTTGCAACCGACAGAGTGCAATGAATACAGTTGGGAGGAGGCCTATGTATACACACCGAACTGAGAGATATTTTGTAACTGCATAAATTATTATGAACTGAATTCAGATTGTATCTCGTCGCGGTTATGACTCCATAGAGCGTCTCGTGATGCAGGGAAAAGTTAAGGGCACCAGATCACGTGGTAGATCACCAATATGATGGACAGATCTGATCAAGGCCGCAACTAAGTGTTGCTGAAAAGCTGCAGTCCGCGAAGAATGACGTCGTATTACAAAGATCATCACTCATCGTGATTCACAATGATGACCACGACCACTCTGACAAGTGTGTATCGACTAGGAAGAAGAAGAAATTCAGATTGTCAGTTTGGAATAAAAGTCTATTATTTAATACTAGCTTCTGCCCGCGGCTTTGCTCGCGTGGTACATCGATAAATCATAGCCTATATGTTATTCGCGTGTATAAGCTATATTATTGTAACGTTTCATTAAAATCCATTCAGTAGTTTTTGCGTGAAAGAGTAACAGACATTAATCCATAGTAACAAACTTTCGCGTTTATAATATTAATAGGGATTATACATGTTTTACATACTGACAACGTCATCACGATGCTTTACAGGAGGCACCCACATTCACAATTACATACGCTTAAATATTGACTTAAAATGACTGAAGTCATTATTTCAGCAAACAATCTCTCGACTTCAGAATTCATCAAATACAAGATAAGCCGCATTCAGGTATGATAATCTCGTAATAATCAACGTTGACAGTACATTCAATTGATAAGGTTAACATTTGCAACAGCAAACCAGGCAGATCAAATTTCATGTATCCTTCAATTGGCAACATTCCTAGTCTCCAGTGTAGTGAAAGTGCGTTTGCGCAAAATAATTGTCGTAAGTAGTATACTATTAATTAAGCAATTAGTAAGTAATCTGATCTAGTTAGAAACATGACGCGCGTAGCGAACTTCCTCCTTCGTTATTTACTTCATGTGGAACGCGACGTTGTTTTTCTGTTGGATGTATGCGACAAGTTTAGGACCGCCTCGGGCATGTTTTGGGGGGGAAAAATGTTTTTTAGAAAAACCAGGACAGACATAAGTGGAAAAAATTGGGGGAGACCTTTACCGAGCAGTAGGACACTATTTAGGTTAATTTTAAAAAAACTTACAGAAAGCAGACTTTGATTAGTGTAAGCCAAATGTTGTGGCGGCCATGACGAACGTGAGTAGTATGATATAAGATGGTAAAATAATTTGTCAACATGGCTTGGTCAATTCTCTTACGTTTGAAATATACTCTGCTTAGGCTGTATCTCATCTGTCTGACTTTGAAAGGACAGGTAACTTTTGATAATTGTGATAACGTCCAGAAACTGCCAACAGGAAGACTGCAAACTCGTTTGATATCTTTAGTTAGTGGTATCATATTCAGCCCAGTTTTGTTTTTGGCTGAATGTGGTTAAAGGGGCCTGCTACCTTGTTGACTCTCCCTACCCCTTCGGGGATTATGAGCGTGATGTTATGTGTCGTATTCAGAACAATTCAAATGAAAACTTGCATTCGCAACAACTTTACGACACTTATTTTTACAATTATAAAACAATCCACCAGCAATTGAAGTGTCGTCGATCTCGTTGATAAACCAACCTCATTGCTTTCGAGTAAACACGACCGAACTCGAGCCAATATCGACTCTATAATTCAGGGGCTTAAGACGATAACGGGTTGTGGGCGTCGTGATTGGGTGATATGCGTGTGCGCATGACCGCGTTGCGAGTGGACGGTCCGGATTGGTGAAAGGAGAACTTCCCCACTCGCGCAGGTTTGTACGAGATTCTTTATGCCAGTCGTTCTCAACAATTTTCACTACAGACCATACGGATACATCGGCATCTGGCATGGCCCCAATCTCGCTATCCACTGGCAATATTTTTTCTGTCATTTCAGTTAATTATTTACAAGAAAGTTGACGATATATGACCATGGTTTAAATGTTAAACTATGGTTTATTTTTTCCAGGACCCCATCTAAAGATTACAAATGGTAGAAGTTTTAACAAGAGCTAGATACGCTAAATCTAGGCTCATGGAGAAACCGACGCCTATAAGGGGCTGATGTGATGACTACTAGGGGGTTTATAAACGTTCGGTTGAGAATCTACGATATATGCCTAATTAATTTCTTGTAACAAGTTTCCATAGCGTTTTCACATTTCTAGAAGGCAGAAATTGTGAACAAGTTTCTAATGCTGTGCAATAGCAAACATCGGATAATTTTTAAAGTTAGTCTTGGAGATTGGTTTCTAGAAGCTTATGCCTCATTTACATTCAGCCGCTGCCGCTGCCGCTGCTGTCGTTGGGAACGTTGCTGTAAATATTTCCGCAAGTGAGTGAGCGAGAATGCTGAATGTAAACACTCGCTCGCGTTCGCGTTACCGTCCTTTGACTTCCGTGCGAAAAACCGACAATAGAGGGAGCGCGGGGCAATGTCAACGGCAGCGCCAGCATCAACGCGAATCACCTGTTTACATTCTCGCGCTTCCCACTTCCCTGCTCACTTCCCGTCCCAACAGGGCTGAATGTAAATGATACTTTAGATACGTATAAATAGAATCAGACAAACATAAAATCAGATGATACTAGTATTTTATAGGTACCAATTAACTCCACACATAGATAATATAAAAATCTCCAAACTGACACACCAAATTCCCCTGTCCTTTGTCCAATACTAGGTGAACGTAAAGACATACTTAAATATGTTTGTAAACATCCATGCCTCGAGTAAAAATGTCCATGATCATCACACGAACCATTTGCCCTAGCGAGATTCAAATCCGCGACCCTCGGTTTCGAGGCCAGGTTCTATGACCACTCGACCAAGTCAGTCAGATAATACCTACCTAGCAGTAACATCTCAGTAGAAACAGCTTTCTAAATCCAGTTATAGAACAGTAGTGTTTACTATTAGTCATCAAAATATTTACTTGTTTAATTGCATTGTTACATGTTTACTACATACGTTTCGACTTTTGACTTCTCTAAACAGCTCAAATAATAATATAACATTCTCAATGTATTTAGCTCGTATACTAATAACAAGTAAATCTTCAATTGAGAAAGTAAACAACCTTAATTCGGAAGCGGATGCGTTTTCCTTCTTCTTCTTAGAAATGATCCCTTCTTACTACGCCAAGAG
Organism: Glyphodes perspectalis; assembly: GCA_951394215.1. Classification (NCBI taxonomy): domain Eukaryota; kingdom Metazoa; phylum Arthropoda; class Insecta; order Lepidoptera; family Crambidae; genus Glyphodes; species Glyphodes perspectalis. The sequence continues at coordinate 1,826,971 of OX596202.1, forward strand.
TTGGTTTTACCGCTTATTAAAATGTCCCTGATGGCCTATTAAGAACTTATGTTCCAGATAATTACAAATGTATAACTAACTAACTAACTAAACTTCACGCCACTTCCCTAGCGGGGTAGGCAGAGAGAACCGAAAATTTTGTTATATGTATATACATATATTAAACAAATGTATGTTTAATATATCCAGTATTTATGTGTCAGATCTGATAGTTTCCAGGGACAAGTGGAACTGGCCGTTAGTATTTGCTTTATATGTCAAATGTCACTTTATGATATGCTAAACAAAACATTCCAAAGTCAGCTGTTTTCTGAAGAAAGCGGTGTATAATTATCGTTCTGAGTTTCTCGTTAATATTCTAAGTGTTGGATTGTAAATTTAGTAAGTCTACCTAGTATCTTTCTAAGCAGCTATTTAGTGCCTTTGTGCACATTCAATAGCTGTCCTGTTTAATAGAAAAAAAATTCTAAGGTATTGCTGTATTGTCTTCAATAAATGTGGCTAGAATCCTTACTCAGATTTTCATTATTTTCAAAAACTTACTCATCAATATGGGGCCATCCATAAGTACGTCACACGTAAAGGGGGACGGAGGGGATCTACGATGTGTGAGATGGTGTGACAAGGGGTGGAAGGGGTCCAAAGTTTCGTGACATCAAAATCGAATATATCATAATAATTTGCAATTTCTGGATGTAAAATTGCACATGTTTTGCAAAATTTGCAATTTCTGGATGTCACACTAGGTAGGGGGGAGTCCCACAAATGCCATCAGCTGTGACAAGGACGGGGGGGAATCAAAAAATCATGAAATTTGTGTGACGTACTTTATGGATGGCCCCTAAGTGGTCGGTACAGTTTCTAGTGCGAGAACAAGACTGCGTTTCGCCACGTGCACTCAACTCGATCGATACTGTGAGACGAGTGTTCGTGGCGCGGAGGGCTTGAGTACTTGTGCCACCCCGTCTTGATACCTACAGGGACATACTCTGTGGATTGGGTATCACAATATTGTTCATTTGGAAGCTAGCTTAGAATATCAGACTCACTGCTGTTGGAATATCTGTTATCTTTGCGGAATCTTATTGAAAAGTGACTGGCCCGTTGGTCGAGTGGTCAGAGACCATGGCCATGAAACCAAGGGTCGCGGGTTCGAATCCCGCTAGGGGCAAAGTTTCGTGTGATGAACATGGACATTTCTACTCGAGTCGTGGATGTTAATAAACGTATTTAAGTATGTCTATCCGATCACCTAGTATCCATAGTACAAGCTTATAAGCTTAGTTTGGAACTAGGGAATTGGTGTGTCAGTCAGGAGAATTTATTTATTTATTTATCTTCTTGGCAGAAACAATATTCCGTACTGATATAATTTTGTGGTCTGATCTTCCGAATTTGACAATTTATGAGTAGATATTTGTTTGAAGCCCATTTAGTATAAATATCTACCAAATAAATAACAATAATTTTGACTTTGACTTTGTATTGTCTCTGGTAATAGACGGGTAATGTCTTCCTCTTGCAAAAATGTGTTAAATGGCACTGTTCAAATCCCCTAAATGATATACGATGATTATGTATAGCTTATTTGACGTTTTTACCCTTACGAGCGACAAATCGTCATATAACGCCAATATACTAAGCAGCAAAACGTCATAACACCGTTACCCAACCTTTCTAACAAATACAATTGGTGACGGACGGATTCCACGAGTACTGTTTATAAAATCGCGACGGTATTATAAGGGGTCGTGGGGGGTTCAGGGGGGCAGTAATCGGCCGCCAGGTGTTCGGTTGCCACCCCACCTGTTGCCGGGCCGGCGGCTCTGATTTCCACGCAACAAATGTACAAGTACACTAGTTTTTGACCGCGGCTCCCCCTGTGTGTAATCTGGTCTGTTACGTAGACATTATCATATTACTCGCGCTATCTATCATTTTTTTCAGGACAAGGGACAAAGAATCTTGTATTGATTTTGAAGATTACATCTTAATATTGCCTTCATGTAAAATCACCAACATCATACTATATTTTACTACAGCTTATAAGCTGAGAATCGTTTCATTATATTCACAGCTTATAAGCTGTAAAATATATAAAACGATTCTCAAACAAACTTATTGCACTATTTTGCTGTATATTTCTATGTAAAACGTATAATGTATCTGTTGTGGTCGTTTGTTTTTTACCAGTTTCCATTAAATTTTCCTTCAGAACACAAAAATATGACAAGGTTTCCCTCCCTCTGACGTGAATCCCCAGTTGTTTAGAGACGAACCCTTGGGTCGATAAACCTTATAATATCATTAGGTAGTCTTAACTTGAGCAATAACTTTCTAAGATTTTATTTTTTATTTTATTTTATTTATTTATTTTAATTCAAATTAAACGGCACATGCCAATTACAATAATTGAATTACATTAATTAATTAAAATCGAATTACAAATTAACAATATTTGGGACAGCACAAACATAGACACTTTCACACGTCCCGCTCACAGAATCTCAGACATTCAGCAACTACCTTCATCCATGCGTCCGCAAACAGATCACATTATCTATATCCATGTGATATCTAGCTAAAAGCATTTACATTATGCGGTTAAGTATTTTAAAAAAAATTGTCTAATTGCGAACCTCCTCCTTTTTTTTGAAGTCGGTTAAAAAGATACCTTAATCAAATGTCGACAGGTTAAGTTTCGAAGCTGCACAGTCACGTTCTTTATCGGTTTACCGGTTTATGGCTCGTTTCCGTGTTTCTATAATTGAACGATCGGTTATTAAAATAACAAAGTGGCTAATTCTAAAAATAAACCTGTGTGAATTTTCGAGACGATGCGTCGCGTAGGGCTGTCACATGAGGGAGAAAAAAAATTGATCGAAAGTTGGTGTATTCGATTTTATTTATCTATCATAATGCTAGTGGAGGGACTTTTACTTTCACTCATTCATAAAGGTATAATATCTCATAAAAGTGATTGATTCATCTTATAATTATAAATTATAATAGGCTGGACTGACTAGAAATGAAACTTAAGTAAGATCACATTAAAAGTTGTTTTTCAACAAGTTTTCTTGTTCCTCATTCTTAATGCCATATCAACTATAAATATTATTAATCTAAGATTCGATTTTTGCGACACCTTAATTTCACCTTAAATAAGATCTGTCTAGTGGACAAGGTCTATCTGAGAATCGCTATCAGTCAGGAAATCTGTCGAAGAACGTTTAGCTCAATGTTCCTGCCACCAAATATGCAGTCAGAGGTATATAATTTTCGGTTGTCCATTTGTTTTCTAATAGCGGTAGAAGTTGCTTCTCACATCTGTTCTAATTTCGATTCGAGTTATAAAATTCTATTCAATTATTAGAGTATTTAAATTCAAGATGGGTGCAGGTGCTGGTCTCGGCAGCCCTGCAGCGCGGGCGCAACGCAACAAGTCGAAACCAACAACCTTGTTTATTAATCGTTATGCGATACCTTAGCTTCGTTCGTTGACCGAGTGACGCGCGAGACCACAGATTACCGAGACTCTCGCTCGCCTCTCACCACGTCACGAGAATTCCCCACCGCATTATTATGTCGTCGTTTTTTTGGCCAAAAGCATGATGTCTAAAGTCTAAATTTAAAAAACAATCAGCTACGGCGTACGGGCGATTATTCGTTCTTTTTTTAAACTTTTTTTTTTGTGTACCCTTTGAATTGCTTTTTGATATGTTTTAGTGAATTGTCATTGGGCATAATTTGTTAAGCTTGGATCAGAATATCGGAATCAACTGCTCTAAAAAAATTAAGTACAAAATAGCAACTTTATAAACAACATGTATCTAAGCCTGCATATTTTTTGACAGACGTTACAAAGTACTTGAGTTAGTATTAGGTTTATGTTACAACTTCCTGAATTTTGAAGTATGTACATACCTATAAAATACTGTTTTTTTTATACAAAAACTGTGTATGCAAACAACAAAAAAATAGATGCCCAACGATTAAAGAAAACCGATATATTTTCTTCTAACTGCATCAGACGCGTCGGATTTCCAAGTTTTCGAGGACGCTAATGACGCCGGAAGTTAAAAAACTAAGAATTACCCACCTGCGGTTTTGTAATGGTGTCTAGTTTATGATTGTTTTATTTATATTCATCAACGATATATCTTGTATACGTGATCACGATAGTAGTAACATAATGTATTATTTCTTATTATTGCTACATACAACTTTATTAAAACACTAGCAGCGCCCCACGGTTTCACCCGCGTAGCTCCCGTTCCCGTGGGTATACAGGGATAAAGTATAGCCTATGTTACTCGCTAATAAAGTAGCTTTCTATTGGTGAATTAATTTTTCAAATCGGTTTTGTAGTTTCGGAGCCTATTCAATACAAACAAACAAACAAATCACTCCGCTTTATAATATTAGTACGTTGATATAAAAAACAATAATAATTACCATTTTTTATATATCAATGTATTAGTATGATAGAGTACAAATCCTTATCGTTCTATATGGCTCACACTTCAAACATTAAAACAATATTATTTATCAAATATATGTACTTAAACATCTTGACCAGATCAAACTGGTGTTATTTACTCCTTTAAAACATGGACGAAACGAACACGCTTGACAAAATGCACACGCGTAGTATACATATGTGGATTATAATATATTTGATAAAATTAGCACGACAGATATAAAACAAAATAGATTAACAACAAACATTTTAGAAGGGGTTCCAGCAAGAAGTTGCACGTAAACATAAATAGATACTTTTAGGTATTTATTGACTGAAATAAATATAATAACTATGTAATTTTTAGTTTCCCAGACATAGGTCATTAATTCTAGATTCGAATCCTCAGGAACTAGTTAGGACACAACATAAGAAAAATAAATATATAATAAATAAATTCTCTAACACCAATTCTCTAGTTCCAAACTGAGCTTATGCTTGTTCTATGGATACTAGGTAAACATCCATGACTCGTGTACAAATGTCCATGTTAATCACACGAAACATTTGCCCCTAGCAGGATTCGAACCGGCGACCCTTGGTTTCGTGGCCAGGGTCTCTAACCACTCGACCAACGGGCCAATCAAATAATTCTGGTTTGAATATCTTAATCAAATCATGTAGGTATATACCTACAAGTAGATAAAATGTAAAGCCACAGTTTACAAAGCACAACCACTGTATCCGATGTTAATGACTCACTACGTACGTCAAAGCAAGCAATTAGGAATTTTGTGAATAAAAATGAGGCGTAACGTAAGCTTTATAAAACCAGTTTCATTAAGGTAGGTACAACTTATTACAAATTAGCCCCATAAAGGATCGACTTCTTTGGCGATTCGAATATTTATGTAAGTCAAATTATATACCTAATACGAGTAGGTGTATTATACTATTTAATACTATTACAATCTAGCAATCTTCCTAGCGTTATGTCCTGTGCTTAGACGGGGTCCGCTTAGACCATGTTCCAGGATTTAGCGAGCCTGGTAATTACATTGAAGCGACTGCCGATCTGATCTGGTTCTGATCTTCGTAACCCTAAGATAGGGAAGCCAGCCAATTTTTGAATCATCGTTACAAATCCAAAGTTGTTTGAATTTGCAGGTTTCATCACGATGTTTTCCCTCACCGTCGAGCTAGTGGTATAAATACGTACATAGATTTAAAAATCCAGAATTACGTGCCCGGGTTTGTACCAGCACCTCTTGGTTAAGAGGCGCGTGTCCTTACCATTGAGCTACCACCGCTCTCTTATTGTTGCAGTCTATTTATCAATCAATCTTATTCTTAATATTACAATCTAGTATAGGAAGCAAATCCTTAACAGTTGTTCATTATAATCGCACTCTGTCCATCTTATGATTTTTTTTTACAACTAACATAGAACGTAACTGTTTAAGATGATTAATAAATTAACTTCGATATGCGCGGTAATAGAAATATGTTTACTTATTATCCATTACAAAAAAAACAGATTAAAAGGCCGTAAAAGCAACAATTTTATCAAGATAGTGATAATCGACTCACGTATAAAATATGTACATTACGATCTATTGCGACTGGTGATGATCGTTTTATTCGCATGAAAATGGTGCATCGACTTACAATCGTTTATAAAATTATGAATAAATTTAGGAATAAGTTTCCATACCTCAATCAGGTTTAATACGTTATTATAACTAAAAGACAAAAATATTTTGAAGTTGACCAGTAAATTAAAATATAAGCATTACCTAAAGTTTTTCTGATACCGATTCCTACAAAAATACGCGGTTATTTTTCATATTAAACAATTAAGACGCACATAATTACACAGATTTATATTTATTTCACATTACAATAACATTTTCAAGAGTATAATCTGTTTAAAAATTAAAATTAATGATTTATTGTACTTAGAAGATGCCATTTATATAAACAATTACATTGAAGGAGGTAAACATTTTTTACTGAATTTAAATATAATTCCAATCTGCTTTTGTTTTCGTTTTTTCTTGTTTTGTTTTTGTGGTTTCATGGAACGGACATGACGCTAGGAAGATGATAGATATTATTTTTGTTATCGTTCGGCAAGCTACTTAAGTGGATACTAACACTGTTATGCATAAATAAAGCCATGTGAATGTTAAAAAACTACTCAACATGTAGGTAGGTATATGGTTATTTTTGTACTGCGCACGTTTTTCGTTAGTAATTACGATAAGCGTGCGCAGTGCGAAAAGTTTTTGACAGGTATTTGCAATCTAAAAATATTCGGCTGGCGCGGTAATGTCTCTGCCACTTCACATTCACTAGCGTTTAATTGCTCAGGACACACCAAAATGTTTCCAATTTGTTTTACAATAAAGACTTTAATTGTACACAAGTTGCATTAATGACTAAAATAGTTTGAAACTTAGAATCAAGCAAATTTATTCTAATTGTGTGTCTAGCATTTCTGGCAGTTGTTTAGACAATATGCAAAAATAGGTTTGTATTACTTCAACGTGTTCAGTTTGTTGACTCTTAGTCTAAAAATAGAATGTAAGAATGGGTTTTGGTAGTAAGATAAGAGGTGGAGGTCTCTAAATTCTTTTTGCAACCGGTTTTTTGTTGTTTAGGATTAGGACGCTTTTTAGCTCCGTACGAGTGGACGTACGTAAGCGAACGGGTTTGTGAACGAGAACAAGGAAAATGTAGTTTGTAAATAAAGTAGTAACGTGTGCACTGTGCTTTCGTTTTTTGTAAATAAACTAATTGGGCACATGACATTTTCTTATTTATTTGTTGAATAGCCGATTTTAATAGTCTAATAAAATAACAGATCAATAAAGTGAACAGTCACAACAGGCGATGACATTTTAACATTATCAATATTGTAATTTATTGAACTATTACTCGATTGTTAAGAATCAACATGAACAGCACCTAAATATATAATAGATTTTTGTCGTATACATACGTACATACATCATCACGCCCATAATCCCCGAAGAGGTAGGCAGAGGCATTTTTGTCGTATGATTGATCAATTTAGTTATTAATCTATCTAGCTAGTTAAAGAGATCTGACAAGGCATGTAAGCGACTTAAATCGTCTATAAGTTAGCTAACGTCACACAACTTAAAAAAATATTCTATATTTGTGTGAAAAACGGATTCATTCATATGTTGACGAAAACAGTTAAAACGTGCGTCCGTGCTCCGATCAAGATTCTGTTTTTCTTTATACCTATCAATTTTTTCCTGATAAATGCTTTAAAAGCTCAAATATTTTACATGCCTTTTATACCTTACTAGTTGTGCCTACGGTTTCACCCGCGTTTGTGGTAAATGTTATAGAGCTTAGCCTTCCTTTTTTTTAATGGGCTATCTAACACTAAAATCATTTTTCAAATAGGACCAGTAGTTCCTGAGATTAGCGAGTTCAAGCAAACAAACAAACTCTTAAGCTTTATAATATTAGTAAATATAGATTGTATTATATATTTTTTCATTGAGATGTGACGATAGTGAAGTTTTTGTTATGGAGTCGAAATAATACTTAAGGAAAACATATCGTCTTAAGCCGAGCTATTTTTAGCTAAATTGCTATCATTAAATTTACAAAACACGAGCACTACTAAAATAAGCGCTCGGATAATTTATGAAGCTGCTTTAAAATTAATGTTAACTGAATTTTAAAATTGCACAATAGGAAGTTTTAATGATTAGCTATCATAAATTATTTTAGACAATGAAGTACAGTAGCATTAGGCATTCATCGGAATACTGTACATTTAGTACTATTAATAGAAAGAAAAATAATAAATACAGACGTTTTTATTAATTCCGAGGGTTTTTATCTATACTTACTGATATTATAAAAAGGAAAGATTTGTATTTTTGTGTGTATGTTTGTAATGAATAAACTCAAAAACTACTGTGCCGATTTCAAAAATTTTTTCACCATTGGAAAGCTACATTATTCGGAAGTAATATAGGCTATATTTTATCCTTATGCGGGTGAAACCGCGGGGCGGTGCTAGTAATTAAATATAATGATTTTGGAGATTATTAATGACAAAAACGCGATTCTGCGTGTACGTCGCGCGTCACCACAGTTTGTAAAGTACGTTGACACATCCGGTAGTAAACTAAATAAGTTTATGTACTTAATTGCACTCGACGGCGCAGTATCAACATGACGTCTCTATCTGTAGCCAGGACCGCCATGGTGAACAATGATTGGTCACTCATAAACAGCGTGCTGTGCACAAAAGTAATTAAGTAATTACTAAACATTTATCTACTTCGGCCTATAACATCGTGCTAGCTACGTACAATCAATTAAATATCTTTGTTGCTTATAATTACTTAAATAAATAAATCTTAAATCTTTCAGACTGACACACCAATTCCCTAGCTCCAAACTAAGCTGATGCTTGTACTATGGATACGGATAGACATACTTAAATACGTTTATAAACATCCATGACTCGAGTACAAATGTCCATGTTCATCACACGAAACATTTGCCCCTAGCGGGATTCGAACCCGCGACCCTTGGTTTCGTGGCCAGGATCTCTGACCACTCGACCAACGGGCCAGTCAAAACTTGGAAAAAATGTCTATATAATTTACTTATATTACAATTATTGTGTTTATAGCAGTATAATTGTAATGTGTCATTATGATGATAGACTGTATTTAATTGTGTCTGCCTCTTAATACAAATTACTATCGGAACGGCTTTTACATAAATGTACATAAGACCTTTGTATATCGGTGTAGTGAGGTGTGTAAGGATCGTGCCATATGGCATTCGGTTCTCTTTACCTACTCCGCTAGAAGTGGCGTGAAGTTTAGTTAGTTAGTTAGTAGTATCCATCTCTATAATTACAACACATTGTCAGTCCCAGTCCCATGTTGGTCTGGGATTTAAAAATAATGCGCCAAATGTGTTCCATGCCCAGCATGTCGTAAAAGACGACTAACGGTATATGGGGTTTGGGTACGTGATTGTGTAGGCGACGAGCTAGCCACTCGTCACTATTTTTTCACAATATTCTATCTAACCCAGCCCAGTTTATATTTTGCTGAATGTGGTTAAAGGGTCCTGTTGTCCCTTTGATTTTGCCTACCTAGTTATGTATGTATGTACATATATGTATATCGTTTAATGTTATGTCTGCTTCTTTTCCAGCACTTTGTTACGTTATAATCACTTTGACTGCGATCCTAGATTTAGCGGCTTTGGGTGCTTAGCCAAATGTGCGCCAGCGATTCCATAACGAACTGCGCTATCGCTCGTACCGCGCCACAAATTTATTCGGGTGGATAAATCGGGAACTAACTCTTGAGTTCCGCACTATGAGTTTAGTAAAGTTAGTGGCGCGATACGAGCGGTAGCGAAGTTCGTTATGGAATCGCTGGCGCGCATTTGGTTAGTTAGCGATTTATTTTAGTCAGCATTCTATAGCAAAGAGAACATAAAAACGATGATCAGATATTATCGTTGAAATGAACCCTTAAACCTTTTAAAATGAACTTATTTACGATCAATCAATCAAAATCATTAACAGATGCTTATAAGATTTATTTATAGCCGTTAATACATACTTCAGTTATAACATTCGATCAATATGTGTAATTAACTAGCTTCTACCAGCGATTTCATCGTCTGGCCTATTTTTTCCGGAGAAATGCCTTACCACTCCAACCGGGGGATGAAGTGGTTACGTGGGAGTCTCCCCCTGTGATAGTGGGGGGCTACCCACTAAAACTTCAGAGTGTTCCGCCGAATCCGAAAAAAAATGGGTAGGGGGCCTAGGACTGCTGCGCGCACTAACGGACCCCCCTCCCAGCGTTTGCCCCGTTCAGGCTCGACTATATTGCTCGGTTCACAAGCTCTCTGACTAGGCGAACACAGAACTCAGAACTCAGAACACAGAACTCAGAACTCAGAACTCAGAACACAGAACTCTCCTGGAACACAGAGGGGTGCCTACGTCTGGGACTGCGTCTGCGACCCAAGAATTGAGCTAAAGAAGAAAATCATCCTACAGGAACATTTATGTGGGATACAACAACGTATCCTGTGTTAAGTTTTATTAATATCTATGAATATATATTTGGTTTATGCGGCGGCATGTGTTGTTAGGTCTGAGAATAGGTTGTTATGTATTTTTCATACCCCTAAGTGATAACAGTGGTTCACCCCAAAACTATAACTTGAGAAGGGCTTTACCGATTCCGCCAATTCTTTTTTAGTTGTGTTTGTTATTGTCAAGTAAAGGTTATAAAAGATAAAAAAGTTGCGCGGTAAATAAAAAAAAAAAGGGTATTGAAAGTCCGAGAACGGGGCGTTACGAAGTGCGCCGGGTCAGCTAGTATACCAACCTATAATATCAGTAGGATAGAACACAACTTCAGGTAGGTATGGTAAATGACAGGTTCTGTAACTCGCAGAATAAATAAGACGTGCGGTAATTTATCGGAAGTGATACTCGTTCCTCCAAGTTTAAATTCCTTGTACAGGTTTAAACGTTTAAATTCCTTGTTTAAACGTTCTTTTTCGAGCAAGGTGAGGCGATCGGCATGCTTGATAAAAGTGGGTACTCGTTCGCGCATGTTTCTTTCCAAAGACGCTTAAGAAAATGTATCATATTAACTTAGTACAAGTTAGTGATGATATATGGATGTTTGTTGATCTAACTTAAACACATAAGTTAGGTTATCCCATATGTGTGTTCACGTGGGCTAATATCCGGTATAATAAGTATTCCTTTTTGGATATGCTTATCAATGGTTTGTCTTCCAGGATTCCACGCTCACTGCGACATTATTCTAGTCTAAAGGACCGATGCGATTGCAGGATGCAAGTCAAATTCAAATGTTTTATTGCCACGATGTGTATGCAAGGTAGTTTGGTTTATTTTTATTTTGCACTTAATTACTTAGACGCCCTTTTCGAGCATTGCAATGCGAAGAGGGCACTCAGAGCCTACCCCCCCCCCTCCCCTTGATCAATTTATCTGGAAGTTTACATATCCAGTGGACGTTACGGCTGAATGACGAGGAAGTAGATCGACATGACGGCAATTTTTGTCGTGCCGTCTCTTAGTCTATCCCGTTCCCGTTGGTGTCCCGTAGAAAGTCGTTAGACATGTGCCTACTACATAAGAGGAGGTGGCACATGCGCTGCCGACCTTTGACGAGCATTTGACCTTTTATCGAATACTACTGCAGCTGATACAAATCTGTTTATAGCTGTAATTAGCTGTCCCTGCGCACTTCGTAAGGCCACGATTTCGGATTTTCTTTTATTATTTTCCTCGCAATGTTTCCATATTTTCTTACCGTACAAACCTTCCCTGGACGATTACAAATATTTTAAAACTAAAATCGGAATAATCGGCCTAGCCGTTCCCGAGTTTTAGTGAGACAAACGAACATCAACTTATTTTTATACATAAGAAATCTTATATATAAAGATTAGTTGTTTAGACATGTGCTATTATATGTGGATAAATCTGAAGTGGTCAACAGTCATATGAATTAAATCAGTTATTACTGTATGGGCCACAAGCGCCATTTTATTTGCCATTTACAGGGCCTAGCATTGGTAAAAAAGGCTGAAAACATCACGTAATAAACACCATTGGATGTAAAAAAATAAAATTTTCAGTTAAACTCTATTAGGTAGATTTTACACTTTTCGCTTTATTGATAACTTCAAACCAATGCTCCGCCCTTATGTCAAGAAGCAACAAATCTCATTAAAATTATGAAAGTACCTACATATAATATTTGACTCGAGATATTTCCTGCCCAGGAGGCCCAAAATGATTCCATCTTGTTTTACTCTTTAATAATCTCGATCACGGTTGAGACTTTAACTAACCTATTTTCCACAATAAAATAAGAATAAGCGAGACGAGGTTAACTTCGCAAGCGAGCTTACACGTGCGTCATTTCTTAGAGTCGTCGCAGCGTAAATTCATATAGTAGTTTCATTAATAATCCAGTACATAATCTCGGATCTGCTGCAATGTTGAACACGGAATCTTCTAGAAGACCGTCCCTAGCCGCTGATTCACGTGGTGTTCCACTGAAGCGAGGGTTGTGACGCACGCACCCTGCTCACCTTCGGCTTGAGGAAAACCCATTACCGGCCACAAAGTAGACCTTAACACAACGGAGCAAGGTCCATAATGTACGTAGACGAAGGCAATTAATTCATCAATTATATACGGGACTGTTGGATTGCATTACCATTACGCCGCTATTAGTTTTTTATCTGTTGAATTTTCTAGTAAACATCCAGTAGTACATAGTTACATAAGGCTATAATGACTTCTCTGTCGAGTTATCGGTATTGATGACAGTAATACTGCGCGCTGTGACGAGAGTGCCGGCTCGTCACAGATTTGCGGCACGGTGCAATCATTCTGATGTTTCCGGTTAAAAGACCTCGAGCTGGGTCTAATTATAGAAAATGCTTGCTATTTGTTATAACCGTTCGATTTCGTCTGCAGGATTTATCCTTAACTTTATTTCCTTCCTAACTAACGCTCATAATTTTAATGAGATTGTTGCTTCTCGATATAAAGCGAAAAGTGTAAAATCTACCTAATAGAGTTTTACTGAAAAATAGAATTTTTTTTACATGCAATGGTGTGTCTTATGTGATTGTTTTCAGTCACTCAAAAAGTAGTAAGGTATACACATGTATGCCATATATACTATACGAGGGGTTCCCGAAGGGGTACCGTAGAATAGTCATCATGGTTCCGCTAATATTATTTATTATTAGCTGTTACAAACAATATTTACACATTAAAATTTATTCTTCACAATAAAACTTTAATAAAGTTAAGAATAATGTGTTTCAATTACCTATGTCACATATATTTTTTTTAAATTAGTGTTTATTTTGTATTATTTGATATGGGGTTCCATATAATAAAAGGTATTTGGTTGGTGTTCCGTTATCTTTAAAGTTTCGGAACCCCTGTACTATACTTTAAACTTTGCATTTGGATATAGATAGCACGTTTTATTTAAGTTGTTTTAAAATTAAGATATAAATAAATATCCGACTACATCACATACATTGATCTGACTCCGAGGTAAGTAGCTTAAGCACTTGTGTTACAGATATCAGAATAACAGTGGTATTACAAATATATACTTAAATATTGTATATTAACACCCAGACACAGAACAAACACAATTATTCATCACACGAATGTTTGTCATGGGTGGGGATTGAACCCACAACTCTTGGTGCCGAGCCGGTCAATATATAAACAAATATTTGACACTAATCTAAATTCCATAAAGGCTGGCATTTTTTTACCATTTAACAAAGATAGATAAATAATGATATTTAAGATATGCAACCGCTATGTTGATAGAGGTTTTTTTAAATATAAATTGAATATTAAGTTAAACGATTAAGATTGCGACTGAACATAAAAGTATCATACTTAAGTTAAAATTAATTTAAAGTAAAGTTACCAATTTCCCAACGAAAGCAGCTGAATCGTTAATGTTTATTTTATAGGGCTTGTTGGAATTAATATTTATAAGAGTCTGGCCTTTCAACGAAAATCGTATTTTATTTCTAAAATAGCTTTTTGATATCACCTTATACCTACTGATGATAGAAAAAATATGTTCTGACATTCTATGATCAAAGATTACATTGACTTGGTATCTATTAATTTAGTGTTTAATGTTAGTCTATGTTGATTATATACACCAACAATAATATAAACGTTATATAACAGGCCAACATCATGCAATATCTACTTTTAAAATGTATACCTTTACTTGCTACTACACATCACATTTATTGATCCGAGGTAAGTAGCTTAAGCACTTGTGTTACGGATATCAGAATCAACAGTGATATTACAAATATATATTAACACCCAGACACAGAACAAACACTTGTATTCATCATAGGCATATTTGTCCTGGGTGGGGATCGCACCCACAACTCTTGGCGCATGGGGCAGGGTCACTACCGAATGCGCCATCGAGCTTGTCTTAAACTAATTATAAAGCTAAAAAGTTTGTTGGTTTGCTCGTTTAGTTGAACGCTCTAATCACAGGACCTACTGGTCCGAATTGAAAAAATATATTTGTTTTGAATAGTAAATTTATCGAGGAAGGCTTATAGGCTTTATTACATTACGCTACGATACATTAACTATAAACGCGGATGAAACCGCTGGCACAGCTAGTCGGCAAATAAATCAGGATAGACTTATCAATGATGATGGCTGCATTAAAAATCTATAATTCTATTTAGTTTGTCAGTTAAATAATACAAAAATACTACACATTTTTTCGCTTTATCAAATGAACAAAAAATCGGAAAGATAGCATTAAAGTTTTGCCTTGCGACGTCACTATTTTGTAAAAAATTTACGAAAGCGTGACGTCACGAGCATCTTAAATGCATTCTACCTTCGTCAATCTTTGTTTGACAAATAAATAAAAAAATACGTGTTTTGTTTATAATCTAACTGACGGACTAAACATAATTTTTTAGTCATCTAGCCGATTGTAAAACCTATGGGCTTAGAATAAGATGGATAACATCAATATCATGCCACTAGAATAGAATACAAATATTTTATCCATAAAACGTATTGTCAAAGGAAAAGACTATCGTATCTTGAATAATCTTTAATAGATACTTATGTAGGGCGCACCGCAACGGAGAATCCAGGGCAGAATGTTGCACAACAAGCTGACGAACGTGATGGTCAGACCCTGTCGAGCCGTGAGACCAACGCATTTTACGCATTTTAACTAAAGGCGCATTTTAACTAACTTTAAAGGCGATGGCGATTAAATGTTCATAAAACGACCATTTAGTCATTTAATAGTAGCGTCAAAACCGTAACCGAAATAACCGAACGTGGAAGTTGGTTTCGGTTTCGGCCGTAAAAAAGGAGTTTTTTAACTAAACTTTAGGTAATAACGATTCATTGTTATGTGCATAACCATTAATAGTAGTGTGGAACCGAAACCGAAACTTCAGCTGAAGTTCAGTTTCAGTTTCGCTGCAAGGAGTTTTAGTCAAATTGTATCGCATGTGTTGATTCGTATGAAAATGCTAAATCGTAAGTACACATTACTTGACAGACTATTCCCCGTATTTCTTTAAACTACTGGAGAAAAATTGTGTAATTTGTAATGTGATGTGAATGTTTTATGTGAGTGACTGTATAGTTTTTAATGAGAAATAAATATTCTTTAAACCTAAGTCAGATTGGACATTAGATAATGATATTGAAATGTCCATACACAACGACCATTTAATAGCTCCGCGTAAATAGAACAGTTATAAAATGTTGATTAATGCAATAATATTTGTTAAAGTCAGTGTCAGATTGAAAGCTTGTAATTAAAACTCGATTGGAGCAAGGTAACTTGCGCCTGCGCCGTAAACTTTGATGTACAAGATCTGTATGTTTATTTCACCTAGATGTTGGAAAGGATAAAACAATTTAGACATAATGACTAACTGTTATTGAAATAATATAAAATATGAAATGACTATTTTCCTCACATTCGTTGGATCAATGTAGACTTAGAAATAGTCGACTATCATTTAGGTAATTATAAACTATGTGCATAGCATTTACTGAAAACGATTGATTCATTTTGATATGAACAAGGGGGTTAATGACGTCATTATATAAAATATTAGTTCCGAAATATTAATTCGAGTCATTACAATTTTCGCCAATAATATTCTACTGATATCAAATCGCTACGTTGGCATAACTAGTCCCCATTATATCAAACTGGTCACCATGTAAAAAACGAGGAATGTAAGACGATGGAGGCAAAAGTGACAGCTGACAGTTGTGCGTGCGCGCGCGCATTTTTTGAGAGGAATGCGGACGCGCTCTGGATCTGTCACGCTGCCGGGAAGGCGAGCCCTTATTTTGAGAAAGTGTCACAGTTTCTCTCGAGTTGTTATCATAGCATCAGGTTTAGATACGTGTAGCTTTTTTTTATTTTTTTTATTGTAATGTACCTATTTTTGTAATTTGATGTAGGTACTTATAATGTTATTTAATTATTTACACGTGAATATATAACATGTATTTTGCTGTCGAGGATTCTATGGTGATTTTTGTGTGATCACCTCGTGCTAAATGGAAACAGAACCCGAAGCAATGTAATAAAATAGCCGTTAGATAAAAAGCTCCTATTTTAAAATGTTAAAAAAAGATAAACATTACAGAATATTTTAGAAAAAGAGCACAAATTACAACGATGTGATCCATTCTTAAAATAATTCTTCTAATATTCAGCATCAGATATGCATATCAATTTAAGCTTGAAAGTTTATTTATTAACATTAATGGTAAATGGATAAAGTAACAGCGGATTATGTATAAACCCAATGCTCCCTTCATGTTTGCCTTGAATAAGCTCTCGAAGAGAGTAGACAATGTGGTAAAAGCCCTTCAACTGTGTTCCGTTTACGTAACAGTGTTCAACATGCTTAAAATAGTCTTATAATTGGAATAATTTCAATTAAACACGACATTTGAATTAATAAATAAATTCTCCAGACTGACACACCACTTCCCTAGTTTCAAACTAAGCTTATGCTTGTACTATGGATACTAGGCGAACGGATAGACATACTTAAATACATTTATAAACATCCATGACTCGAGTACAAATGTCCATGTTCATCACACGAAACATTTGCCCCTAGCGGGATTCGAACCCGCGACCCTTGGTTTCGTGGCCAGGGTCTGACCACTCGACCAACCGGCCAGTCAAATTCATTCAAGTCATTTAAATTGATTTAACACAGTCTAAAGAGTAGCCGATTTTAAATGTTTTCGCTGTAAATGGGAATATAAAATAGTATCATTCACATAAAAACTGTTGGTTAATATCTAATTGGGTTTCAAAACTTTCGTATTAGAAAGAAAATAGATACAACACCTGAGTAGGTTATAGCCCAAGGACAGAAACATACAGTATTGTAATACTGGCTCGATGGCTTGTTCGGTAGTGACCCTGCCTTATGCGCCAAGAGTTGTGGGTTCGATCCCCACCCAGGACAAACATTCGTATTATAAATACGTGTGTTCTGTGTCTGGGTATTAATATCCAATATTTAAGTATATAGGGAAGTGGCGTGAAGTTTAGTTAGTTAGTTAGTTATTTAATTTGATTCTGATATCCGTAACACAAGTGCTTAAGCTACTTACCTCGGAGTCAGATCAATTTATGTGATATAGTCTAATATAAAAAAAAAACTTTAAAAACAGTCACAACAAAATGTGAAAAATTATTATGCAGCTTAATATAAGGGACAGAATATTTCGAAAAAGACTCGCATCTTCTACTAGTTAAGAAGACCAAGAAAAGTTCTAAGACCATTCAAAGTTCGCAGTTGGGTATTTGAGACATCCGCTGCGCGCATTGACAGAGCAGAGTTGATTGATCTTGCGCACGAGGCGATTAGAATGCCGTTTATCTGCCAACGAGTGTGCTGCAGAGAGTATATATAAATAGGGTATTGTATATATAGTTAAAATATACGAAACTTTCATTTGTTTACAAGTATACGAGGTTAATTTTTGGCTGGCTCGATGGCCCATTCGGTAGTGACCCTGCCCCATGCGCCAAGAGTTGTGGTTTTGATCCCCACCCAGGACAAGCATTCGTATGATGAATTGTGTTTGTTCTATTTTTTGGGTGTTAATATCCAATATTTAAGTATATATTTGTAATGCCACTGATGATTCTGATATCCGTAACACAAGTGCTTAAGCTACTTACGTCGAAGTCATATTAATGTATGTGTTGTAGTCGAATATATTTTTTTATTTTTTATTATTTAAGTATGTGCATACACCTCTTACCAACCTATTAAACTCATTATTCTAAGAAATCAAAAAGTTTTATACTTTTTATACAAAATCGGCTAATCAACTTTTGTATGGAATTTAATGGAAAGTAAGAAAAAAATCTGAAGTCATTTAAATTGGTTCCTAAGATAAATAAGCAATTAAATAAGTAGGGTAAGTGATTTCGCATAAACTAAAAAAACCTTGTAGTTATAGGTACATACTATTACGCCTGCAATCTTTGAAGGGTTAGGCAGAGTTCTTGCAGCAGGGCAAGGCAAGTCAAAAGCAAAGGAGCTTCCCTTTACCACTTTTTATTTATCAAATATATAATTGAGATGGAAAATAGTTAAAAGTTTAGCTACATATCTATCTGTCACTACTTTCGCGACGTTATAAAACCTATAATATGAATGTAATCAATCGTTCATTTTCCAGACACATCTGATATTCGCATACACACTCATCAAACCACGGTGTGTTTACTCGTATTTATCGAGACTATACGAAGGGTAGTTCACTGACCCGATGTCAATTTTCGATATCGACTGACTCATTCAAATTAAAATTCTCTCACCACCCACGTCACAATCAGCCATGACGTTCGACAAGGATAAAGCAATATAGAAAACTGTCGAAGATAAAAAAAATATGCGAAAAATTTAAACGATACTAATTTACGCGCGTGTTTATTGTAAACGATTAATATTCATGGCAGTACATCATAGAATCGAGAACGGCCATATTTTGTGTTGGGGCGATAACTCAGCTTGCGTCCCTCCGATTTGTTGACGTCAAAGTTAAGCTGGGTGCAAACCTAGGAATTATGGTCTTAGTTTAAATAAAAACGAAGCACTTTTAAAAAAAAATACATGTTGAAGCGATTGACAGTGCTACATGCTCAGACACAAACCCTCTCTGGTTGCCCGTTTCCTTTATTAAATATTAACCATTTTTTAAAGTACAGCCTTATATTTACGCTATATGCAAGACTATCTTTTTTTATTCTCATATTTATTTTTGTCTTATTAAAATCACACAGCTTTCCGGGGAATTATAATATATAGATCAGGGGGAAACACCTCGCCCTTAGCAACACTCATGGCTGTAAATTCGGCCAGGGAAGCTGAATCGACGTGTTTTGCGAATGGGACGAGAATTTTCTTCGTATAACTGTACCAGTGAAAATAGTCAAAACTCTATCAGTCTTATTGTAAATAAATAAATAAATAAATATCCGACGACATCACATAGATTGATCTGACTCCGACTTCCGACCCTCCGGGGCAGGGTCACTACCGAATGCCCCATCGAGCCAGTAACAAAAATACTCAGTATCTGGTTTAAGCCCAATCCAATAAATAGCTCAAAAAACTCTAGTTGTTAAAATAATTGTATGCTTTTATTTTCTGTACACCTATTTATGGGACTTTTAGATAATGAGCCTCAGTTATGACGACCCGTAAACATACATATCTACAAATGTTAAGGAACAAAGTTCTATAAGATAATTATAACAGGATAATCTAGTCAAGAAGTCTAGAGCGGTGGTAGCTCAATGGTAAGGACACGCGCCTTTGAACCGAGGCACCCAAACCCAGGCATGTACCACTAGATTTTTCAAATCTATGTACAGATTTATACCACTAGCTCGACGGTGAGGAAAAAAATCGTGATGCAAATCAAACAACTTTAAATTTGTAACCATGATCCAAAAATTGTCTGGTTCCCCTATCTTAGGGTTACGAACACGGAGTATTCTGTGGTCTGTGGTTACGAAGCTTAGATCGGCAGTCGCTTCAATGTAATTACCAGACTCGCTAAATCCTGGATCACGGTCTAAGCGGACCCCGTCTAAGCACGCTAGGAAGACTAATTTAGTCAAAAACTGTTTTCCAAGATCATCAATTAACTTGCTCAAAATGATGGCGTATCAGCGGAAAGAGAACAGAGCCATATTCCGTGATAAATCGTGTGTTACGTCCACATTGTTTGCATGGCGTTACGTATGGGGCCGTGTTACATATTGTGATAATCGCTATGTGGGTCAAGGCGCTGTCGTCTAATTTAGACGATGCGTTGCCGTCGGTAACTAAGGAACCTGCTGGACGAATCGTCGAAAAGGTTTGGCGGTTGTGTCTTCATTTATTACTGCTATATCACCGATTATGGGCAAGTCCCATATGTTCTATTTCTAATGTTGACGATTATAATCGAGATGAGCGATCTAACGAAGCTAGCTATTATAATCTGGATATCAGTATGATTGAAGTTTCATATCCATACTAATATTCAATTTCCAAAAAACAACCCTCACCTCCAAGCTTATGGCACAGAGTAATAATATACTACGTACAACAGTATATTATTACTCTGTGGTACAACAGAGGGTAACTGCACATACTTGAAAAGTAACTGCTATAACTCGCGCAAGAACAGCGACTGTGGTGAGTAATTGGAACTACAGCAAAGTTTAGTCTGTTTGTCAGGAATAATACAAGATGCCGCTACAAGCACAGGTTAGTTATTTCTTAGTAATAATACGTTATCTGGGTAAAATGTATGGTTTTAAAACAAATATTACTTTGTTTTGTTTCTAAAGAAAATGTTTTATATTCATGTTTTTCACCTAAATTTAATAAATTATCTAAGAAATGACGTACTTAAATAACTTATTTAATGAATAGAGAATTATTTAAAAGTGAAATAATAACGTTTTTATTCGGTTTTATCTCTCAATCAGTCTAAATGATGCCTGTAGCGACATCTGTCTGTATCAAGTCTATACGAAATCTAAAATGTATGTGACTGACCAGACATGCTTATGGTAAAATTCGTACTTATTTATTACGTAGTATATTACTCTGTGCTATTAGTATCATTATAGGGCATATAGGGCGCGGCTGTTATTCGCTGAATTATATTTTACTCTTCATTTATACAAAAGCATCCCTCACTACAACGACATAAAGTCCAATATCAATAAACCTCGTTGTGCTGTCGCTATATGTCTTCTATCTTCTACAATGATTATATTCGCGTTTAATTTAACAAGTTCGCAGGCAATCATGTGCTAATTCATTATGAAGTCATTTAATATTTAATATACGTTGCGTAGATATATATAATTCTACGTATATATAATCTGATATCATCGTTATAACATTTTGACGTTGCATTAAGAAGTGGAAGTCCTCTAGGGTCAAAACGAGCAAAGCTTTGTTATTCTATTCATAATGGATTCGATCCATATTTCCAATAAAATTTGCAAGGAAATCTTTTAAAATATCACCGAGTACACCGGGTTACCTAACTTAAATTATGATTGAAATATTTTTTATAGAATAAAATATACCTAAAAGTGGGAAATACCGTCTGATGGTAAAGGCTATTGTAATTGGCGAAGGTAATATTGGCCAAACCGAGGGAAGCATTAGATGCCAAAAATTGTAGGAAATTCTTAAACTTTTGTGATTGATATAAGGACCATATAACTTTTATACTTACTTACTTACTACGCTGGCTCAGCGACCCGAAGTGGGTCTTGGCCTCCGACATTATAGAACGCCATAACTTATATAGAAATAATAATTTCTTACGTTATTTGAGTGCATACATTTCCGCCTCCCTATCCAGTAGGACCCGTTAATAAGGTGTACAAACAAATTCCACACCGTCATAACGGCAATATTCCCTCGTGACCTGCGTCTGCGTCCCGCAGTCTCCTAATTAGCCGCCGGTAATTACCTGCTCATCTTACCTTCATATCGCCTGATTGGAGAAGGATATCGATAAACAATTTAATTGGCACACGTGTAAACATGGCCTGTGACGTTGCCGGCAAAATAAAGGAAAATCGTTTGAGATACGGCGAGTCACAGAAGCGAATATCCTTGTATGTATTGTATCTATTGTATTGTTATTTATATGGACAAGAAGGTTTAACAACTAACTAACTTAACTTAACGAAGAATTAAAAAAAAAACTGACAACTTCACGCCACATCCCTGGCGGGGTAGGCAGAGAGAACCGATCACCATATGACACGGTCCTCAGGTGCGCACTTCACTTGCTTCTTCAATATTCATGATCCTTTTCATACAAGCTCTACGCAACCAATCTGGTCGTGGTGGTAAGGATTAAAAACGAACTAACTAATTATTATTACAAAATATAAACTTAAATATAACTTGCAGCGTTGGTTTATATATTGTCCGTTTTGCAATCTACTTTTCAATCGCTGACGTCAAAGCTTATGAGCTCACAATTAACATACATACGTAAGTTTAGTAATCATTAATAAGCTTACGAGCTGACCAGATGAAGGAGAAATAGGGTGACCACAGAGACTCCTTGAATAGGTGAATCATATATTTTTAAACTATATTGAAGTTGAATATTAGATATTGATCAAATATTCGTTGAAATTTAAAGTTGAATAAATCACAGTTTATTAATACGGACTTCGGAAACTAAACAATGCTTTGTAACAACAACAGAAAGAAATCTGTCAATGCTGATAAACTAAATGATACCGAATTCCACGAGGTACCTGCGCCTGCGCCGGAATCGAGACTGGCGTATTACGGGCTGACATAATAATGATATGCAATAAGTATCGTAATATCCGGCAATGAGTTAACCTAAAAGGAAATCAGGGGCTTCTTTGCAAGCAGTCAGAATAATCTGCAGTTGTGAGAACATGACGCGCCTTCATCGATGTGATGAAACCGTTGGCAGATGTCTGGTCTAGCGTAGCATGCATTTGAAATAGAACGCAACTCAAACAAATTAAAATCCCAAGTAATAGCTTATGTCATCATCTTTGAGATTAATCCATAAACAATATCACAAGATCGTGTTCTATGTATTGGTTTAAGTTAAGTTAAAAGTAAGTTATATATTCTCGTTTAAAAAAACCCAAAAAATTACAACGACCACTCGTTTCAATACCATCTGGTATTAATTAACTTTATGTTACCTTTACTAGTGGATACCTTACTTTCGAATATCCAAAATTGAACAGAATTACACAATTCTACTAGAAATTTCACGTTTAACCTTCATTTCTATACTATGATGATAAAGCATGTTATATTTTATTACTAACTTCCAAGATAAGATCTCCAGACATAAGTAAAGTATTGTACATATTGATATTTGTGACGCCTCCTGTCTGCACATCTATTGTGTAAGACAAACATGTGATTGCAAAATTTACAAGTTAAACAATTGACGCACACGACCCGAGATAAAATAAAAATAGTCTGCAAACCTCTAGACCTTACCGTGGCTATTAATAAAATACTACTTCAGATAAAGGCTAAAATTAGCTTTGGTCAGCTGATTGTGTTGAATTCGATATCGTTCAAACCAGATTACTCCGGTGTGTACTGGTAGAGTTAATGCTAGTCATGTTGAAAAATATAACATTATAATTAAATAAATAAATTCTCCAGACTGACACACCAATTCCCTAGTCCCAAACTAAGGTTATAAGCTTGTGCTATGGATACTAGGAGAACGGATAGACATACTTAAATACATTTTATATACATCCATGACTCGAGTACAAATGCCCATGTTTATCACACGATTTGCCTTTAGCGGGATTCGAACCCGCGACCCTTAGTTTCGTGGCCAGGGTCTCTGACCACTCGACCAGCGGACCTGTCGACATCGACATTGTCTACTTACTTACTTATTAATATTTCAATCGATGTTTTAGTGACATTTGTATGTACGTATGTCAAAAACCGATTTCATGTTCAGTGATGTTCAAACACAGGGAACTGAGTTAACGGCCAGTGCGGGCAGCAGAAAGAGCTCAGGTAAAATACAAGCCAAGTTCTTTACACTTAAGTCTTTCAATAGGGATTCCGACTGGCAAGTCAATTGAGATACTTTTAAAAGCTGTCAAAACGCAATCACTTCATAGATTTTGTATGGGCTTGTCACCATATAACGTCACTAGTTCGTAGTCAACTGACTAAATATTAAGTAGTTATTGTAAAATAAAAAATCATAGACTCAATACAATTGAAAATCAAAAGGGTTTTACAACATACTACAATAATTTCTTTTACGGAATTGATATAACAAAATGAAATATAAATGGTGTCAACATCTCAATTGTAAATGCGAAGGCAAATTATGTTTTGCACCAAAACACTTAACCGACTGTAATTTACCAAAAGTTAAAAGGACCTTATGAAAGGACGTAGACTATTTAGTTTTAATCCTGGAAACATTCTTAAATACCGCTGAACATTGGGATTACATCTTAGAGTCTCTCTGTAATAGACCGAATATCGAGCGGGCGAAGCTGTGGGCAAAAACTAGCTTGCAAACTTCTTGTTTACGCAACAGTGAATAACATACATACATACATAATGTCACGCCTTTTTCCCATGGGGGTAGGCAGAGATCACGTAAACAATGAATAAAAACAGTGAATAAAAACATAGAAATTAGTCATGAACTGTCTCTTAAAAATCGAGGAACATTGAAAAAATATAAAATGCCGTAGATAAATGGATAGCCCCAATACATAGCCTTAAATTAGATAATTATATCATATATTACATTTATAAGCTCCATTTAATTATTCGGTAATCGTTAATTTTGATAAGAATACGGCTTCCTAAAGTAAATACAAACAAAACTCGATTAATGGAGATTTGTCATATAAAATTTTACTTTCTTGTTATTCTAATTCATTGATTTTTTTTTATGATATGAGTGTAAAACATATATATCTACTAATATCTCTTTCCGTCTTGGTGGTTAGCATACTAACCACCTAAATAAAGAAGAATATTGATTATTTAACAAATGAAAAATAAAATATTATATAATTTTTTTTTTTAATATTAAAAATTAACTTCATAAATAATATATTTTTTAATAATAACACGGATATGTGATTTTTATGTCTAAACTGTTAAAAATACAAAAGTGTGACTGAAAGAGATATAACTGGAAGTATTAGCTACTTTTCTTCATCGTCATCTTAAGTTTAGAGTTTTCGGTATATTACATTAAGAGACCTTAAATCCTAAAAAAAAAAGTTTTGAAATTTACACGTTTTGTGTTTTGATTCTATAAATCTGGTAAACGTGGAAAACACACGAATATGTTACTTACGACTAACTTAGTAGGTACGTTAAGTACAAGTTTAGTCATTCCGGGCGTCCTAGCAGACTGGTGATTCATGGCACGCGATCTGTTTGCAAAATACTCTTTAATTAATAGTCAATTATGCCGATTTTACCGAGAAGCTTATTGGTAAGTGATGCCGCGTCACTGATTCGACGAAATCTGAAAATCGGTAATCCCCCAGGTTTAATGTACTTATTTCATAATTCATTATTGTCCTGTACTTTGAGCCTGATATATTTACGGTAATTAACACTAAAGGTAATATTGATACAATGCACAATTCTAACGCGATTTTTAGAAGAGGTAATTATTTATAACATACTCATACTTACGGCACGTATGTAAATGTTTTGCCTTTTGACAGTTTGTAAAAAAATGTGTCAAATTTATTTGACAGAAATCAAGAGGACTTCTAATCCCGTATTAAGACAAATATGTAGTTTTATGTTTCGGGTCAGGCTTTTGCTTTTTATGGCATTTTCTTTGTTCTAATTTCCATATGACGAGCACAGATTATCTAACTTATACAAGTGCATAAGTTTAAGCTATTTTAAACTTAGTATTGTTGTCAAATATTAACTTATTGACCTCGACAATTACACCGGCATTGTTACCACGAAAACGCCACTGAACGTAAAAACATTTGAAGAAATAATAACCAACTTTATTTGTCATTTATACAAGAGCAAATGATATAAATAACCATGGCACGTGTTCCTACTTTGGCTGGCCAACATTTAATCCTTTTATACAGACGAAAGGTTTACGATTTCCTTTTAAGAATGGAATTGGAAATTCGGAGAAAATTTTGTATTTGATCACTTATACAATTAAGCTACCTGTCAGTAAAAATGGACAGTTATTTAGGTAACTTCAGTTTAAATCAGGAACTGATATATAATTTTTTTTATGTTATTTTAACTTCATATTGAAACTCTTCTCCCAGTTTTTAAAAAAGGCGCCTAATACAAATTCACAATCAGAATTTTGTCTTTTAAAATACGAAACATTGAAAATTACTAATAAGGTGCTAATTTTTGTCAATGTATTCTTCATAAGATCGGTATCCTAATCAGTGTCGTATGCTCGGTAACTACAGAACCAAATAAAATGTTCGCGTTAATTTGGTTTAGGCACGAAGGGTTGCCAGGTCGCCAATCTAATAACCGGACAGACCAGCCAGTATGGCCGGACATTTGAGTAAAAAGGCCGGACACCTACATTATTGACGGACTGCGGGAGCGACCGATAGTCGACTCGCCTACGCTCGGCCACGCTCAGCACTCGCTCATCTGCGAAATGTAAAAAGCCTAACAAAAGCCGGTCAAGCCGCACACCACTTATTTTGGCCGGACACGCAATCAAAGAGCCTAACTAAAACTAAGCACGAGAGCTCTTATAATACAGCTTATTCATGAAAAACACTAAAATCTGGTAAAGCGGCGCCCGGAGTTTGTGAAACATGGCCAGTTTATTATTCAATGAGGGAAGTAAACAAAACTTTTATTTATATCGAGATGCTAGTAAATGAGTAGAAGTACACGTTGTAGTGTAGCAGTTTTTGTTTATATCATAATGCGTTATCTATAGAACCACTAGCTTTTAGCGTGATTAATGTTTACGCTAAATACCTACCTCCCGCCTTACGAGTACATGCAAGAGGCGGAGTTTGGAGTCCTATGAACACACTTGCGTGTGTATTTTCAAAAAGTTTAGTTCAAGTTGTATCACCAGATCAAAGGTGAATAACATCACAACGAAACCTGGAGATTTTTGACTGGCTCAATGGCGCATTCGGTAGTGACCTTGCCCCATGCGCCAAAAGTTGTAGGTTCAATCTTCGATCCCCACCCAGGACAAACATTCGTGTGATGAATACTTGTGTTTGTTCTGTGTCTGGGTGTTAATATTTAAGTATATATTTGTAATACTGTTGATGGTGATATCCGTAACATAAGTGCTTAAGCTACTTAGCTCGGAGTCAGATCAATGTATGTGATAATACATAAAAAAATATATGTTTAGTAAAAAATGATTACCTACCTGTTTTATAAAATATTGCGAACATACGTTGGGGTGAAAAATGAAGTAACTTTTAAAATGAAATTATTGTTGTGGGTTGAGTAAGGAACGTGATTAGGTTGGGTAAGAAAAAAAAAATGAGTAGGATGACGTCATAGGATGAATACGGAATAACCCTCAAAACTTGCATAAAAAAGTATTACCTATGCCCCAAACGGACCTTGCCGAAGACCATGGCACTAAGAAGAATTATTTTTGTTACAAAATATCTATTTAAAACACATTTCTAAAAATATAATTTTAATAAGGAAATACAGCCTTGCTATGCTATTTTTAAAATTTGT
Organism: Glyphodes perspectalis; assembly: GCA_951394215.1. NCBI lineage: Eukaryota > Metazoa > Arthropoda > Insecta > Lepidoptera > Crambidae > Glyphodes > Glyphodes perspectalis. The sequence continues at coordinate 1,854,884 of OX596202.1, forward strand.
TTTTACCAAACATTTTAACAATTCATAACATAACCTTACATCGCATTGTTTTAAATAACCTTACGAAGCTAAAACTAAAAAGAACACTTAAAAATATAAGTTTTAAGTAGCAGTAATGGCCTCGTGTATTAAATAGGACAGTCCCACATTAATATTATAGTGATAAAAGTCGGTATCAAATAGTTAAATTCATTTCAAAGTCGTAATGATGTCCAACTTGACACCAATAACTAATATTCCTTTGTCAAGTTTATTGATTGATGTTCTAATATAGGTCTAAATTTTTGGTAGAAATGCCTACATTCTCGTAACAAATAAAATAACCAAATTCTAGCTTTTCTTTTTTTGGATACCTCACGCTACTGACATGATAATTGAATGTTTTTTTAACTAGTCATGGCTGGAAGGCACAAAATAAACAGGGAACTGAATATAAATAGAAAAACAAATTATACCCAATTAAATGCCTGCTCAATGTGCAGAAAAACAGAAATTCATTTGACATTTACGCAATGTAAAAAAAATGTCTCAGCGTAAATCCACCTCTAACTTCTCATAACGTCATACCTTACTTATTTTATGGCGTTTAAATTACGCCTGTTCCATACAGGCGTCAGAAACCAACTACATACAAAAGCCGTTTTGGCGTAACTAAGTCGGCTCAGATTGTCAATATTTACGTCTGCAATGTTGTTATCAACAAAAAGTGTACGCGTAACAGAGTGGGCTGAACGCTTCTCGATATACATTGCATTCATATTAGATACTTGATGAACTGAACATAAAAGATCTCCTACTATTTTGTATACTAGAAAAACAGAGTACATACCAAACTGATTGTAATCCCAATACATTTGTGTGTGTACGTTTAATTATCACTTAAGAATCCGTCACAGTTCACAACACTACACTCAAGCTCCAATTGTCCGCGGTAAGGGCTTGCGTTCTCTCCGAAGGTTCGTCACGCACTGTCCGGTATCGCGTTAAACAATATTATACAAATTTAATTGCGGATAATCACGCTTAACCGCAGCTGTGACGTCGCAGTGACTCCATGCGTTGCATGTCAGGATTTAATTTGGCTTAAGTAAATAGCTTCATGAGTTATTAGAGGCGGGTTAAAGAAGTTACTGGAAGTCCGTCGGGTCGCGTATGGGTTTATCCGTAAAAAGTTATTTGGCCGAAGATGTAGGTACTTTGCTTGAAGTTGGATGTTCATTAGGTACTATTGAATTAATTTGTCTGTGCTGTGGCTAATCGTATTTTATTTTAATGACGGTATATGTATATTAACTTATCGTTGTTGCAGTATTTTAAGTTAAATTTCCTGAAGTGAGAACAATAACGTTGATCTTTTACTGAGATAAATTAATTATTGTTAATTTATTAAAAAAAGTGTATTACAATCCCACATATTGACTAGACGTTACTTTTGATGAACATATTAATGCTAACACAAATCTAAAGAGAAATGATTTTTATTTTTACCATATTTTACCATTTTATCATATTGATTGTCATATTTTCATATCGTATTTGTTAAGCTTCAAAAAGAAAAACGAGAGCTTATGTAAAGCATGTCCTTGTTGAATGAATGAGCGCACGCGCACCGGCGCAGCAGCGATTATGCGCGTTCGCGGAAATAATGCAAGCCGAGGGACTACTGAGAAAAGGTACTTCCTAGGTCAAAACCACGTGCCTTTAGCAGGATAAAAGTAAAAGAACTAGTTAGGTTTAAGACTTAAGTTAGTGCTTAAAGTGAAGAAGGGTTTCTTTAATGATAAATATTTTTATTTCTTCTCGTATTCTAGTTGGCAGTGATGGTAGGTTAGTTCTTTCGGGAGACTAGGTTTGCTATTGTAGTTTTAAGACAATAGACAAGAACGGATTCCGTAAAACGAATTTGCACACTCTTTAATAATAAGAATGCTGAAAGTAGCAGTTGAACTAGATTTTTTTTTATTCATATCAAAATATGTATTATCACAAGTACAAAATGTTAGGTGGCATTCGTCTCATATCGTCTTATATATTTATGGTAAGAATCGAACTAGATTCGAGTCAAGCTAGGTATTGTGTGTTCGGCGACCAAGTTCCATTATACTGTCTTGTTTTGTTGTTAAACTTAGTGGTGAGAATAACTTAGTCAACGTGCCGTGACGTCAACAGGTCGATCTGTGTCATCTGTTGAAACGCTTATATTATTGGAATGTCCTGACTCTCTTGTGACGTAGTATTTATAGATGTCGCCACGATAGGCGCAACTTAATTTAAAAAATCTATACCAGATGTATAGATTCTATACAAAATGTACATAAGTAGTATAAATTCTTTTAATGATCGATTTAAAGCGGGTAAAAAAGCCTTGACCTTTGTCGCCAGTAAAAGCTTCTGTGTCTCATCGATTCACGAGGTGGACTCAAATAGATTGGCTTTGTCTTCAGTAAATGAAAAGTCAGCCAAGATCAGTATTACACGTTTCGCGGAAAACGTGGCGGGCTTCGCCCCAGCCGGCTCGGCTATACGTCTCAATTACGCTAATGCCTTGAATATCCTTGGAGCGATTGCTTGAAGCTTCCGGGATTAGCACCTGGGACTTTACTCGGTTTACGAATTAAATTGCACGCCATTGTTTTTCTTCCCAGCCATTGTCGTCTTCGGGGTCATCCATAAAGTAGCTACGTCACACAAATTTCATGATTTGGCCACCCAGTCCTTATCACAGTTGGTCACATAAGTCAGACTCCCCCACTCCCTAGTATGACATTACATATTTTGCAATTTTACATCTAAAAATTACTATGATAAATTAGATTTTGAGATGTGAGTTCACGAAACTTAGGGCCCTTTCCCTTGTCACACTCCGTAGCCCCCCCCCCCCTCCCCTACGTGTAACATACTTTATGGATGGCCCCTTCCGAGTCCAGATCCGCTGTGACCATGATATTAGAATAAGCTACTTGTTAATACTATAACGCTGTTGCTCAACCTTCGTTATCCGTAGATAGGGAACAAATTGTATCATATTACAATGTTATACCTATCGGGAAGTGCATGATTCTTGAATGTTCCCCCTTATTTTTGGGAAATGTATTCTTAAAAATCAACAGATTCTTGGAAACGAAGCATTACATATAGGATGGGCCTTATTTAATTACAATGCTCATTATTACATGTAGTAAATGTGAAAATTTGTAGCTATATCTGTTACTCAACTACACTTCAACTAGCGACTGGAAACAACTAAAATTTCGAACGCATTTAGACACTTATCGCCTAAACGGGCTATATTTTATATCTATTTGGCTTAATTCTGAGGTCTTCAGATATATCTTCTTGGATACAACTACAAACTAGTACCATTTCTAAAGAGACAATTTGCAACGAGACCAGGTCTGACCTCGATACCTATAACTGCTCGTCAAACTGCACAGATCGACCTCTTGAAGCATCGAATTTATCCCCCTCTCCCCCCCAGCGAGGGCTGTGTAAATCCCAAACATGTTTTGTGCTCAAACCCTTCGCGACTACGTTTGATGCCTCCAGAAAAACATTTCCATATTTATTTCACAAAACATAAATAACACCCTCGACAAAAAATCTCTAGAAAAGAAAATTACATTTCTAGGAATTCAGATCTCCGGTTGCTTTCTCTGATCTGGTATTATACAAATCTCTTTATTATGAGACCGTTCGTTTCTCTAAAATAAAGTACTCACGGAACAAAGAAAAGGAGAAAGAAAGAGGTCACATAGTGTTTATTTAGTATTCATTTTAAGAATTCACGATAAGTCATATTCCCCTTCGGAAAATCAAACGTTGGCCCCTGGCCCGTTATAATAGGTTTATCTATGCATATTCAGAACTTTCTCCTGACCGTGGATTAAAGAGGCAGCTAAAGTTTATCCTGCCTTGTTATGGACGTTCCGTAGTTCGTAATAATCCCAATCCAAAAAAATTTTCTTCGTAATTTATGCGGCTTTGAGAGCGGTGGTAGCTCAATGGTAAGGACACGCGCCTCTTAACCGAGGAGTGCGGGTTCAAACCCGGGCATGTACCTCTAGATTTTAAAAAATCTATGTACATATTTATACCACTAGCTCGACGGTGAGGGAAAACATCGTGATGAAACCTGCAAATTCAAACAACTTTGAATTTGTAACCATGATCCAAAAAATTGTCTGGTTCCCCTATCTTAGGGTTACGAAGGTCAGATCGGCAGTCGCTTCAATGTAATTACCAGACTCGCTAAATCCTGGATCATGGTCTAAGCGGACCCCGTCTAAGCACGGGACATAACGCTAGGAAGATGATGATGAATTTATATATATAATTTATATTTATGATGATAATATATTTATAGAATGCTTAATTGAACATAACCTAGCGAGTCTCTGGTAGCTCATTTACACGTAACTTGTTCACTGGTCAACCCTAAACGACTACGTGTTGTCAATTGGTGTACTCGTATGATTCGAGCAAATTGAGAGCGAGCGGAGCGCGGGAGCAATCTGCGTGAGAAGCGTGCGCCTGCGCATGTCTTATCACCCCGTTACTGTGTCAGATACGCTGATAACTAATCTCGATTTACACGCCTTTTTATAACGGGGTATCGTAATTATTTGAGATAATATAACTTTTGGCAGTTTAATAGTGACTACTTTTTTGTTGCCAAGGATGTTTTAACTCTTACTATTATTATTATGTAGATATAAGTTTATAGTGTAAAGACAAATGTTGCAGAGGTGTTTCTACGACAATAAAACGTTATCATGGCCATACTTTACATGGCCGTTTAGTATCTGTATACAAAAGAAAATTTGAGAAAATTGTCTAGATTTTTATTATATTTCATACTTTTATTCCGAAAATAAAATCAATGGTTGCACATGATAGACAGTTTCTGTAACATAGCAATATCGAAAAATTATCCTTTTTCTGTCATCTTGAAAGGATGCCAAACAAGAAAAAGTGACGTCAAAACCAAGTTCTCCTGCACCACAAACGGCCTTAACGTCGCCAGCCAGTCCGGTCGCCGCCGAGCCAGTTATGTCATTATTGCGTCCACTTCTCCGCGCAAGATAGCGCTAATGAGTTGCGCAACGCCACGTGGGCCCAACGTGCCCTCGCGCCGATACCCCGCCGTTGTTACGTGAACTGGGGCAGGACGCAACAGGAGGGGTGGACAGACCCTGGTGCTTTATTTCCTCTTCGTAAATCTACACTAAAGATAAAACAACTCTGTTCATTGGTAAAGTTAGGCTAAATCTCGAGAGCGGTGTTATTGGGCAAATTATTCAATCAAATATTTCCTAATATTCCAGTAATCAACTTTGCTTATTCCTAACAAACCAAAAAATTGTTTTCGATCAAATGTGTATGATGTAATAATAGTCCGGTAATAAGATTTTAAGAAAATAAATCTCGGCAACGTTGCCTAGAATTGGGTGATTTGGGAAAAGTCAAACAGGAAAATCAGCTAGCTCTATTTGGGTATCACAATGTAATTTAGAAATTCTCAAATATATTCTCAGAACTAGATATAAAAGTAATCTCTGCTAACATTGCCATACCTTGTAATCTTTGTTGTATAATATATTGCGTGGAACTTACGCTGATTCACATAATATTTGATACACAAAATCATATTAGCTAATACGTTTATATCTAGCGTATCTAACATCCGCCGAGGATTGATCTATTGCCTACGTATTTACACTCGTATATTAGTATTTTATTCCTAAAAGCTTATTCACAAATACCAAACTGCTGAGAGAAGTACATTCAATGTAAGAGAGAATTGGATTATATTAAAATATATATGTACAACCAATACCAATTAAATAAATAATAACAAAAAAAATTAAATACATCACACCTAATAGGGGTGAATATTGGATCAAAACAATATTATTCTATTTACTCCGTCAGTTAGATTATACAAAAATACAAGACACATATTTTTTGCTTTATCAAGTTAACAAAAAATTACAAAGATAAAGAGCATCAAAGTTATGGAGTGGGAGCTTGCGACGTCACTTAAGTAAAAATTGCAACTTGCATCAACTGTATCTTCGCCAATGTTTGTTTGACAAATAAATGTAAAAATACGTGTTAATTTTTTTTTATCTAACTGACGGAATAAATAGTATTTAGTCCTCCCCCATTGTCTTAAACAAAACGTGTTTAAAGAATACATTTTAAGTCAGTAACCAATTCTTGGCAGACACCAAATAAATTTAAAACGCAGATAAAGGTAACCAACACAACAAATTGAAGAGTTCAAACGTCCACATTTCGAAATTAGTACAACAAAAACATACTCCCTAATGTGCAATTAATAGGGTAACTCATTAGTGCACACATTGATAATAGCCAGGTGATATGAATACCAGTGAGCGGGAACGCCAAAATGACACCTATGTCAAAAGCAATAAGACTCGAAATTTGGTAGTCACGTGTGTGCGAATAGTTGTTGATTAATAACGTGTGTCCGGTATTCAAATTAACGATCAGTACCTACAAATGCCTTGGTATCTACGCCTTCACTGGCGTGTACACTCGCCGCCTGACATCGAAACCTAGATAATTTCATGATTACAAACAAAAAAGTTAACACGTGTTTAAGTGAAGTTGTTAAAATCGAACTTTCGGAGCGAAACATCGGGCATCAATCATCATCAATCACTGAATTGGGAATATATGTCACTCATTGTTCAACTTCTGGTAGATAGGAAATGTTTTACACTTCAACTTTTATAATGTGGCTGTCGAAGGCATTTTTCTTCAAGTTATCAAAGTTGTTAAGTTAACAATATTCAACATACAAATTGCTTAAAATATTTTAGATAAAAACAGTAGTAGGTAACAAAAAAATATTTCATTATTTTGACTTCAGAGATGTTTGTATTTAAATTTTCAGTGAAATAGTTCATATGAGTATTGATATAAAGATCTTCAAAATGGTGATTGGCTTACTAACTCTCAAATATGGAAAAATAGGCAAAAATGGTTATAAAAGCCCTCTCGTCTTTGTTCTTGTTTTTGTTCTTGCATCAAATGTACCTAATAATTATTAATGTTTTCTTTTGATCGATCGTATATAAAGAGGACTTAAGGGAAAGAGCCTTATAATAAATTGAATAATTAGCGGAAACAAAACTTCTGAATGATGTGTAGCAGAGCTAGTAAAAGAAATAGACATTAATATTCATTAAGAAGAAAGTGGGCGACAGAATCGCATCTGCACAATTTAAAATGCATTAAATTTAAATTACTTCGTAATGTATATGTCTGGAGTTTAATGCGATTCGACAATTACGCAGAGTACATAACTTTTAATGAATTATATGTGTTACAATAATGGTGGAAAATGTTGCTATACATTTAAAATTTTTCACTGTTAACCCTCACACTAATGAACAAAACGCTTTCGTTTTGTTTATTAGTGTGAGGGTTAACAGTGAAAAATTTTAAATGTAAAGTAAGTAAAAAGTACTCGCAGAATAATTGACCAATAATTTCTCCAAATCTACGTCGAAATTAGCCTTATCATATTCTACACAACTTAGCATTTGCTAAATTAAACTAAGTACTCTTGCGAATTATCCCTTAAAACCCCGATTAAAATGTCTTATAAAGAGATAAGATCGGCCAACTTCTTCGTTACTTTTTAATTACGTAGTATTCTGTATTAATATGAAGTGAAGTACTTTAATTCCACAAATAGATTTAAACATATTAATTAACACAAAATCTTTTCCTAGTTTATTTTCATTAACGTCGAGGTGTTAATGCCTACGACGTTACCTAGCGAGAGGAATTAGCCGTTTAGAAAAAAAAGGTATACTTTATTATTTACCAAATTGGAATTAGTCAAGAAATCAGAATAATTATTTTTTGCTTGAGTAGTCAAGTCGTTTTTAGATACCCTATTAAAGTAAATATAATAATAACAATATATATATCTAGCTTAGAGCTCTACAAATAAACCTCTTGTTATGAAATTGGCAGCCGTTTTGTAAACTCGTAAATGCGCAATTATTATTGTTACGTCCGTGTCAAAAGACACAATAATTAGAAAGCTGTTTCCTCCATTGTCGAAGTTCGCGATTGATCAAAATAGGCAATATTTGTTCGCATATTTATTAAGGACGCTTATGTAGGTAGATTACCATGACCATGTCCACAGTATTATTATTAAACTATTATCTAATTAAAGAACAATATTATCATAAATACCCTGAATAACCGCCTGGTTAATGTCGCAACCCGATGTACTAATTTCAATTAAAACCTACACAAGATATGCACACACGGGTTTATTGGATAGTTCTCCATTATAAAACACCTTAAGACTATATATAGATCCGGAGAAACGTATCGCCTGCGCGATCTAAGATACACACAGCGCCATCTATTGACAGCGTTGCGGAACCATATTTACTATGGAGCTGTACATACCCGCTTAAGTTCTTACACCGAGGAACTGAAATTGGTTAACTCATAAAGAAAGGAAAATACTGTTTTGGTTTGTATTTTAAGGGTATTTATGATCGAGTTTTATTGTAAGAAGAATCTTTCTTAGGAACCATTATCATTCTGCATTTATCAATTTATTTTAGTAACGTAGGATCGGCCTTCAGACCTTCCTTAAAGAAGTGGCCTAGATATCCAAATTCTACACTTAGCTAGCAATGCTCAGACATGGGCTAAGAGCTAGCTTACTATAAAGAGAACATCATTTCGCTTACAGCTTTGTTATAATAACTATTTTGTTCTCATTACGATAAAGTACCTATTTTTATAGAAAAAAATCAGTAATACGACTTATTTAGGTACTTATTTTAATGACATGCTAATTGTTCTTGATCACATCTGTTAGCAAAAGGAAATTACATACAAATCTCACCGTTAGGTACATTTGGAACGCCATTTACCTGTAATGCAAATAAAAATATTAAATAATATTATATTTTATATACATACTCACATATTTCAAAAGAAAAATATTTCGAAAGACATTTTACGTAATATTTTTGTCATTACAATTGAGGTCGAAAGGTAATTGTCAGTTATTATTGGTGATTGTGGCTAATTTTAAATTTCTCAACCACCACATTAGGAAAAAATAATTATTTATAGATTGCGTTTTATATGAAAATACATTGGAACAATACAGCCTTGTATGTTTCGAATCATTTCAAGTTCGTTTACATTGTAAGTAGGTATATTTATGTCCTAACTAGCTGTGCCAGCGGTGTTACCCGCGTTTATGGTTAATATTATAAAGACTATTTCCGTCATACATGATTTCTATGTAACTTAAACCATTAAGGCTGCACACGCGACGGTTAAAAAATGGAGTAACTTCTCCCGTTTTCCCAACATTTCTCTTCACTACTCTGCTCCTATTGATTGTAGCGTTATGAAAAGTATACTATAACCTGCCCAGGAGTATGAAGAATAATTGTACTAAGTTTCGTTAAAATCCGTCGAGTAGTTTTTGTTTCTATAAGGAACATACAGACAGACAGACTGACAGACAGACAAAAATTTTAATGATTGCATTTTTGGCATCAGTATCGATCACTAATCACCCCCTGATAGTTATTTTGAAAATATATTTCATGTACAGAATTGACCTCTACAGATTTATTATAAGTATAGATAAGAGGAATCCTATATCTCATAGTTAGAGTTAGAATTATATATCTACTTTATAAAGCAGACAAATACTTAATGCACCTAAATACAAACTTTATCTACTTATGTCCATTTACAATTGTAAGTACTAGGCTAATACATACATAACATCACGCCATTAATCCACGAAGGGGCAGGCAGAGTCAAAGGGACAGCAAGCTCCTTTAATCGATGGAACATTGTGATTAAAGGTGGCTAGCTCGTCGCCTATACAATCACATACCATTAGTCGCCTTTTATAACCCGTTAAGCAAGGAACACAATTGGCGCATTCTTATCAAGTCCCAGATCAACATTCGACTTGGCCAATACATGTTATTTTTTTACACCTAAGGAAGATAAGGTCAATGATCAAGTTTATATCAAGTAATTCTCCCCTTCCCATTTGTCAATCATGACCTATATCACACAACGTAGAGTCCAGTTTTATCTGAGTGAGGTCAGTCACAGATTAGATAATAGTTATGCATCCTTTACATTGGCGAGGGCCGGCGGCATATAAAACAGTCGTTATCATTTTATATTCTGCGTTTTTATATTCCAAAGTGTACGTAATATTACGCTGCTTGAGCACTGTGGGAGAATGCCATTTTGACATTTGCACTTTTGACATACCTACACATTTACTATCGTATGTTTTGATACCAGACTCAAACTATTATTAGTCCAAGTCTTAATAAGTAATAGTAAATTTTTCTCAGCAGCTCGATGTTTATAAATACAATATACTTATACCTACTTTTTTAAAACGTCGAGCGTAGGTATTACCAATAGAGTGGCGTTGATAAAGTTTGTTTGAAAATAATTTTGCAAAAATATAAGCAGTCGCTGTGCTCCGATTGGCTTATTGAATTAAGTTTACAAAGCAAGATGCTGATTGGTTAAATGTTGTTCAGCTTGATTTTGATTGGACATCATAGATATTTTTATCTAAATCTCTCGCGTGTTTCGAAATTATATCGCCCATATTACGCAAAATATACAACTCACTTTACTCTATAGCTTATGTGCTAGATTTTTTAATTCTCACGTAGACAAAATGTTTTGAAATCAATGTAAATAAATATGAAGCGCCAAAATGCATGTACGCGCAATTTCAAAACGATTGCAACAAATGGGATGTTTTTTGTTGCTGTGATGGTAAACCCCAAAACGAGGTCTGTATAAAAAAGCATTTTTAAAAAGTTTACGGAAAGGCTTCAATAATTGGGATTTCGCTAAGTTTACGAAACAATGTCTATTTTTTTATGGACGTTTGTATAAAATGACAGATCAACGATTATCGGGTTAGCTAGTATAAAAACACTTGGTCGTTATTATCCTAAAAAGAGGCTTTGGTCAGAAACAATGTAGGCAACTCCACGTGTGCAAATATCTCCTCTACACACATCGTACACGTTCCACAGTTTCTGCCTCAGAAGCTCGCTCGTGTTCTTGGCCTTGGCACTGTTTGTGACGTAATAGACATCTAATAGGTACCTAGGTAGATTTTATTAAAGCCTAATTTAATAAATACCTATATTTATTTCTATTAATTAAAGGGCAAACATTTAACGTTGACTACTGGGTTCCCTTTTCTGGCAGTCAATAACTTTTGATAGATAGGTTATGTCCAAATAGTGTTGCCAGGCGTTCGGATAAATCCGGACATAGTTAGGCTTTTTTAATTGCGTGTCCGGCCAAAATAAACGGTGTTCGGCTTTTGTTAGGCTTTTTACATTTGACAAATAAGCGAGTGCCGAGCGTGGCCGAGCGCAGGCGAGTCGACTATCGGTCGCTCCCGCAGTCCGTCAATAATGTAGGTGTCCGGCCTTTTAACCCAAATGTCCGGCCAAACTGTCTGGTCTGTCCGGCTATTAGGTTTGGCGCCCTGGCAACCCTATGTGCAAATAGTATATTTATTAAGAATCCGGAAATATGCACGGGCAAAGAGAGTGCCATACAGAATCAGTTACCTATAGATACATTTCATGAGCTTAAACTTGTATTTAAATGGTTGTTGAATCAAGTTGTCTCACCATTTAAATAAACTTCATCTATTTTACACCAATTACCAGAAAATACCGGCGATGCATTGAGCTAAACCAAAAGGTACACTATCCGTCATCGTTCTATTTGTCAAATTGATTCATACCTAAACGTCTCTAAAGCTAACCATCCTTGTTCATATCAGTGTGTTATTCAAATCTAATGCAAATATTACATAAGCGGTCCACAGAAGTTGCCAGTGGCAGTTGCAACTTGCAACTAAGTAGGTAACCTTCGGCCAAATTGCACCACGTGCGCGGGAGATGCAACTAATGCAACGCAGATGTTCTGACGCTCCCGATCTGCGCATACGCATGCGTGCACCAGGGCTGCGATAGAAAGTCTTGAGATTTTCGCTTCAAGTAGGTACTTGATTAAAGTTGTTTATATATTCCCAAGTCCATCCTTTTTTTTAACAAGGGATGAACTCGTCATATGGAGCGCTGTTAGAGAGTTCGCATGGAGTGAAAGCAGGGAGAGAGAGAACACTGCCTTGAGGAGCGACTTCAATGACACTCCGCAGGAGTTGTTAAAAGTAATGCGTTTGGAATCGATCTAAGTATATCCTCTTATTTGTCTAGCTCGATGGCGCATTTGGAAGTGATTCTGCCCCATGCGCCAAGAGTTGTGGGTTCGATTCCCACCCAGGACAAACATTCGTGTGATGTATACTTGTGTTTATTCTGTGTCTGGATGTTAATATCCAATATATTTTAGTATATATTTGTAATACCACTGTTGATTCTGATATCCGTACTACAAGTGCTTAAACCACTTACCTCGGAATCAGGTCAATGACATTTATTATTATCTTATGTTAAGACCAATTTAGGAATTAGTATATTATAGTGTCTTTTGATTAACTAACTAGCCCAGGTGTGAAGACTCTCTTTTCTATTACTACTAACCCTATATATTAAAATCGATCGAAATTACAAAGTAATTAATAGCGTATAAGTACTACCTTATATCTTAATTACCTACCTCTATTGTCTGTCTCATATCAATGTATAGAATAAAAGATAATTTGCACTGGTAGGTATATATCAACATTTTGACGTATTGTTATTTGTATCTTTAGATAATCTATCTAAGATAAGAACAACCATAAAAACAAAGTCTAGACTTAAACGGTTACTAGAAAATATGAAAACCATGTTTAATTGTTCCGAATACATATTCTTATGGTCATCACAGCCCATATCTTATTTACATTACATTTCATATAATTAAACTAATGGGTCATACTTTATATTTATATTAGTTTGACTAACGCCTAAAGCCCGTTATCAAGCTTTCATGAGCGGCTTACCAATGTCTGCGATACACTCAACCGCTGCGTTGGTAGCCGATAAGGCAGAGGCTTAACTGATTAATCTGATAAACCACGCTAGAAGCGTGGCGCGGTGAAGAATTCATGTTTCATGTCTTTGGGGCAGCCCTGCCGACGAGTAAACAAACAGAGGCGAGGTCGTTAGCGCCGCAGGCATTGTCTCGCGAAATGCGCAGGAGTCACCCGTCATCTGAGCAAGTTCACTCAGGCTTTTCTCAGTCAACAGTCAAATGATAAACGATAACACGACTTTTAATTCAAGAAATACGAGTACATTCCAATTTCTATAATTTTGTAAATGTTACATTGATTCGAATCTTAAAGGGTTAATTTATAATATCAGATCGTTGAAATTTAATTTGATGATTAACTATAACTTGTTTAGAAAGAAATATTTTGACCCCACCAATACTTATAAATGTTTTGTAGGAGGGTATCGTCGGTGTGCGTAGCTTTCCCGGGTGCCCTCCCCAAGCGATTAGGCGGAACACTAGGTTAGGTTTAAGTGGGTAGGCCCCCTCTATCATGGGGGAGAACGGAAAGTGGTGGGCCACTTTCCCCTTCCGTGGAGTGGTATACGTAAGGCATTGCCCAGGGTTAAAAAGGGTATAAATCATTTACCACAGTAAAACACCACTTTCAGATCTGTTCACGAAGAAGTATGCTCAGAGATTCCTATCCTCGGGGCAGTGGTTCTCTTCTCTGATGTTGATTCATATCATAAGGCATAAGGCGTTTCTTTTTTTTTATTGATAGTTACAAGACAAAAAATACAAGTAGGTATCTATACCAATCGTGGGCGATAGCTTACAATAAAATTTTCAAGTCATTATTATCGATCCAAATGGCTTATGAATGGGTGTCGATAGAAGCAAAAACTTGCAACCGCAATGCTGATGTTACTGTCTACAAATAAACAAGAAATTGTACTTATAATCGATATTTTTTCTGAACAAGTATTTACATACTTACCTACCTACTACTATATTCACCAACAATTTGTGTGGGATCTCAAAATCTTTAAAAAAATTTAAATTTATATATTAATATAGTCTCTTTTTATATATGAATTTGTTTTTGCGAACCCATTTTGTAATTTCGAATTATTTCATCTCTTCGCTTTTATGTAAATATTATAGCTTCTCAGATCTTGGATAAATACGTCCAAGTCTGCTTTATGCAGTAAGTAGTAAACTGTTGATCGTTGTCACTATCTTTATTATTGTGGTAAAAGACTTTTTAACAGTTATGAAGAGTAAAACGAAGTTTGAACAGCTGTTAAATTAAACAGACCCAATGTAAACCCAAGTAGTTCCTCACGTGGCCACGAACCAACACAGCGGACTGCTTGATTTCAATTAATGAAGGTTTTTTGATTTAAAACATCAGATAGATGGCGTAACTGTGACGTACGGTCTTGTCACCCTCCTCATTGGTAAGTTTTCAGAACAAACTGACATGCTGTCAACAAAGAGCCAATAGTGACAGTAATAAGACCACGAGACTCCCTCGTGCCATCTAGCGGCTTTTGTATTTTTGAAAACCCTCATTGTGGGACGTGGCGATTGTTAGAGTTATTAGTGTATGTATGTACATTCCCTATTAGATTGAAAACAACATGTTAGCTCAATGTGTAAGAGCATGCTCTTCAATGGGAGTCTAAAATGTATAGAAAAATCAATGGGTGATTTAAACTACGAAAGTATTTCGCGATTAAAAAAATCTAAGTTCGGGTTTATTTTTAATACGTGCAGTGAGAGGCCACATTATGAGAAAATCTGCATATTCTTCAAGCTATGGATATGTAATAACGGGTCATTTTCTCTGGTTTCTATGGCTAAACGAAAATCAAGTGGTAGTCGCCCCTACTTGCATCAAGTAGGAATTTCAGACGACATTAATTTAATTAAAGACGCTTTTTACAGAAATCTCTGAAAAAGACAGAATTCCAAATTTCTCTGCAGGCGGAGCAATCGCGGGCAAAGGTAATGTTTTTTTTAATCACGACTTTCCTGTTAGATTAAAAGACACAAGATATTTGACTGAAACTTAACGCGAACAAAGAAACTAAACAGCAAAGATAATTAGTATTCAAAACATTTACTTAATAACCAAGAAAGCATGAACTGCGATTTAGTTCAAAACACTTCTGCAAAACATGTATTTAAATAAGAAAAGCATAACAAAGTAAACCCATAACAATTGAATGTGTTTAAGTATACGTTTAATTAATAAGTATTTATTTTTACGTTTTGCTCCTTACCTACAAATAAAATGCTGGCCCAAGTTTTTTATTAAAATTAAATCAAAACCACGCAATAGCCCATGTGTTTTTGTTATTTGAAATAATTAAAACACCTAATTACTGTACAAACACATAACATCTTTTATCGGACATTTGGTCGAGTGAGGTCGTTACTCTTAGTCTACCTACACGTAAATAGTAGGTATATCTACATTAGTCCTTACATTGTTACGTCCGCCTTACGTAAAGGTACGTAATAGAGTACTGCGCAATATTTCATATATGAATAACTTCTAGTCTTGCCTTGGAGAATGTTACGTTCATTCAATATTGTTTGTAGAATATATGTCTTGATGTAGTTTTGCCAAACACAACCGTAGACCTTGCGTGCACTTTAGATGTCGCTAAGTAGTTTAGTGGAGCGGCGCCTTGGGCTCGGTGTAGTGTGCACATGAGGGTATTTCATTTCATATAGTTTAGTAGGTGTACTAAATGTTATTTTATTTAGCTCATGGCAATTCGCCTTTCCCAAGGCGAATTGCTATGGGAAAGGCGAATTGCCATAGGCGAAATATTAGGTTTCAAATATTTTATCCTTGATCACGGACTTGTAAAAAAAGAAGGACTCCACGCTGTGATACTATAGCGTGAAGCCACGTTTATGCATGTGTGAGTAAGATACTTATGGATACTTGGAGGATATTTGGAGCGCTTTTTATGTCAATGTGTGACGTAACTTTCGTGTCAAGTTGGAGCACCTGAGGAGCTTCAATGTTTAGTTAGTGGCGCGGAGTCCTTCTTTTTTTACTAGTCCGTGTCCTTGATAGAACATTTAAATGGATAGAAAAATTGATATAAATTTGTTTAAGGAATAAGCTAGATGTTGACATATTTATTTATGTTAAATCCACTACTCTGTGAGCGCTTTCTTTAAAGGCTAAGTGAAAATAGAGACAAGAATAAGGAACGTCATTTTATTCTTCGTAGCTCTAACTAATCTAACTTTCAGAGAACGCAACTTATGATGTATGAAGATGGACGACTTCAAAGTATCTACCTAACCATAGAGAAGGCGTTTGCCTACAGGCTGATGGTAATTATATTATCTCATAACATAAACATAACATAACATCACGCCCGTAATCCCTGAAGGGGTAGGCAGAGTCAAAGGGGCAGCAGTCCCCTTTAACCACATTCAGCCAAAAATAAAACTGGGCTGGGTGAGATGGAAAATTGTAAAAAAGTAGTGACAAGTGGCTAGCTTGTCGCCTACACAATCACATACCCAAAACCCGATATACCATTAGTCGCCTTCTACGACATACTAAGTAGGCAAGAAACAAAGTTTGCACATTCTTTTTAAGTCCCAGACCAACACGGTACTTATATTATCTCGTTATTCCAAAAGTTACCTATTACTTTCTTATAAATCTTCCGTCATAAGGATATGGAATCATCAACTCTCTAAAAGAAGAATATGGAACTATACATCTTAAACTGCACGCCACTTCCCTAGCGGGGTAGCCAGAGATTTTTAAAAACAAATGATGTAGTTATTCATTTTTACCTGCTGTTTATGGAGCGTGTTTAGTATCCAACGAGCACACGCTACTACAATACACTATCAGACACCTAAAACTCAATGGATCACATGTGAGCGTCAGTCATAGTAAACTGAATGAGGAAGTCAGAGATATCAGGCGTACAATGAGGGGAACGATTATCTCCCTAGACGTTTCGACTCCACAAGCTACACGAGCCGATATTTTCTTAAACACTCGTGTTACTAGGACCGATCGCGACAATATCTGGTCGCGTACATGATAGTCTGAATGATTTTTCACACTGAACAACTGACTACGAAATGGCGCAAGGCGCACTGAGACTCAAGGTCTGCGATACACGACGATTAGATAAACGAACGAACAAAGATCACGCATTATTTGATAACAGCTAAAAATAAAACCGCCCCCGACGCTTAGATAATCTTAAATTAGCAAAGACTGCCCCTCTCCGTTATGCACTTAATATATCTCCAATTACTGATATAATACAGCTAAAACAAAAAAAAAATTGTGTATTAAGTATCTGTTTTTAGTAAAATAATGGGCTATTTTACTAAAAAAAAAAATATATATTCCGAAAGTTAAGTATTAAAAGATATTGAATACATATTCTTTGCTTTATTTATTTGTCGAATACATACATACAGCGCTTCAAATATCTAAAATATGGCGCATTAAGCTACCTGGACGGTAAAATTTTACGCACCTAGTGACGTCTTGTGGTACTTTAAAGTGCTGTATCTTTTTAGTTTGCTGAACTGTAGTAATCTCAATAATAGACTAAAAAATTTTTTTTAATTACTCGTATATAGCCTGTGATGTAAATAGTAAGTAGGTAGACCATGGCATGGAGTTCCAGGGACCCCCTTGCGTACGTCCATGTATATTATATTTATGAATGGAAAAGTGATTTAAAAGGCCTACATGAGAAAATAATTATCAATTATGTAAGATCCGTTACTAGCATTATTTTGCATCTTCTTAATATTCCAGTCTTAATTAAGATTTCTGAATTTAAACCACACGATTCGTAAATTATTCTTATACTTACCTTAAAAAAAGAAAACCGTATTAACGACTAATTTGTATTCTGATAGTTTAAACATGGTTAGATTCAATTTACAATTAAATGTAATTATCTTGTCCATTTGATTCACAAGGCAGTCCAAATGTGGTGCAAATGAATGTGAATAAAAAAGTAAATTCAATAGAAAACACAAAACAGATTTTCTAATTATATCCTTATTCGATCTTTGTAAAAGTTTCTAAAATTTTTTTGTCGGATACGGAATTGAGAATTACCTACGTTTCATTGATTTCCACATAATGCAGCAATTGATACATAATATTTTTTATTGGTTAAAATTCGGGCGAGATCTGACATTTCTTCATCTTCTAATCTCTTAAAACCGCCCTTACCGTACTCTGTGAAAGACGAAAAATAAAGCACAGGACATAATTACTATGGGTAGGTATTCTATGATCCGGCAAAATATTTTGTAATTGCTAGTTATTATTCATACTTACTTATATGGGAAAGCTGAAGAGTGTGTTTGTTTGTTTAATTTAACGCACTATTCTCAGGAACTACTGGTCTGATTTGAAAATAAAAATGCAGTGTTAGATAGCCCATTTATCGAGGAAGGCTATAGGCTATATAATATTACCTATAAACGCGGGTGAAACCGCGGGCACAGCTTGTAGTTAATATAATTAAAACTAAGCTTCAGCAGGCATCCATAAACTATCATGAATTTAGGTAAATTGATAAAATGATTACCAATCGTTAGCCACCCTTACCTAAAATCATTACAAACTAAGACATACATTAAGAATTCTAAATTTATAAACATTGCTTGGACGATAAAATTCGTCCATGCTAAGCGCGGCATTATCTGACGAAATACTTATCAAATATTGATAAAACTATTATTTTAGTGTACTTGATTGATACTAATATAGCCACAAACGATTACGAGGATCGCTATGTTTTAATTATTATTAATACAATACTGCGCAACTGCCTGTGCGTATTTATATTAGATATTGTATCTATCAACGTAAATATGCACATAACGCCATGTTAACGTGAGCTAAACATTTTCTAAGGAACAAGCAAAATATGGTATATATTAGCATCTTTTTTTGTTAGCATTCCTAGATCATAACTAGGATAGAATTAGTTTCATGAGTAATATGATCCTTGAGGTACCACAGGTTATTATTTGGCCCTATTTGTAGGATAAAAAACTACATTTATGCGTTAATTTCTTTATCATCTCGCAGTAAATGCTTTTGTTATAGATGTTATAGTCAAACCTGGAAACTCCGGCGCTCCAAAGTTTGACAAATCAATTCTCAGGTCTGACTTGAAGTCTTTGTCGTAGCCCAAATTTTTCGGCCTCTGTCTAAAGTATGTTCGTCAAAGGAGAAACTAATTTGGTCAGGCAAACGTCGAAACTCAATTTAATGAATTCGGGGTTTGACCATTCAAACTTTAATTAAGTATTAGAATGTCTTAGGTAGTTACATTAGGTGTACGTTTTACTTTCGACGTTTGGCTAAAAAGTTAGAAACTTCTAGGTTTGACATAGTCACGAAGGCTTTGGTTAAACCTAGGATATACCAGTAATTCCGGGAAAAGACTGTATATCAAATTTTTACTATGACATAGATACTGGTTAATTTCTTCTAGAATATTAAATAATGATTGCCAATTGAACGATAGATATAGATTAAATTTCACACTGTCGAACATAATATTAATTAGGTAGGTACTTAAAAATCATAATTTTTGTCTCCATTTGACCGATGTTGTGGTCAGGCAAGGGCTTGAATAAGCAATTAGAAACAAAATGGAAATCCAAAGCCATCAATCACGCGGCCGCGTGACAGATTAAACAGAGGTTTAACCATTATTTTTCGTCATGGACATGAATTCTAATACACCTTTTTATAAATATGTAGGTAGACGCCGGTGTATTTTTAAAACACCTATTTAAATAACGAAAACGCATACGAATACCGTTGCCAACCCAAACACAAAACGTAATACGCTTTCGGATTCGTAGTAATTATTATCTATTGTTTGTTGTTGGTAAAAGGAGCGGTGGTAGCTGGTATGTGGTAAGGACACGTGCCTCTTAACCGAGGAGTGCAGGTTCAAACTTGGGCACATACCTCTGGTTTTTCAAATTTATGTACGTATTTATACCACTAGCTCAACGGTGAGGAAACATCGTGATGAAACCTGCAAATTCAAATAACTTTGGATTTGTAACCATGATCCAAAAATTGTCTGGTTCCCCTATCTTAGGGTTACGAAGGTCAGATCGGCAGTCGCTTCAATGTAATAACCAGACTCGCTACATCCTGGATCATGGTCTAAGCGGACCCCGTCTAAGCACGGGACATAACGCTAGGAAGATGTTGATGTTTCAGTACACGAAGAGCTGGCCGCTGTGTTGCGCAGGCCATGCTTGGTGAAGCCTGAACTTCGTTTGGAAATTAATATTCACCTAATAAATAATAGCCTCAGCAAAATGATTAATATCTCAGAGACAAAGCGATTGTGCAACCAATTACCACCTTTTTCTCGTATGAGGCAATTTACTACCTTCACGCAGTACCTTTGTCTATGGGTCATGTAGCTGAGAAAATGTCAATGACGTGCACACTGCACGATTAAAGTAAAGTTAATGGATGTCTTACGAGTACCATTGTAATGTTATCAAATTCTTATGTTTTTTAAAATAAAGAGTGCCTACATACAAACATGTAAATTCATTATTCACAAAAAATATAAAATGTCACCCAACTACGTTGATTTATTGAAAACGTTTAAACAAGGAGTCATTTAAAATTGGTCAACGGATACTTACGGTGCATATCAAAGCGAAGCCATTTGGACTAGGAACCCGTGAGTAATTTTAAAATCTACCGTACGTGGCATAAATTGTAGATGTATTTATAGGAATTAAATTTACATGATTATTTATTACTGCAACTTCATAGCACATTTGGCGTTGTATAAAAAAAAAATTGTTCCTAAATAGTTCTATAACTTTTTAAATACAAAAACCGCATTTAGCATAAAATTATCTTCTGTGCATTAGCAACTACATTTCTAGAGTAATTATGTAAAAACTCGAGAGATATATGATGGGCTTTCACCCAGCACCACCGGTTTTTCTATTACATTTTCCTCATCCAGTACGCTTCATGAATATTAAAATGCTGACCGCATTATCAAAGTTCTGGTGTAGTAATTAAGGGCCAAATATCTCTGAGAAGACGTTTGCATCTATAATATTAAAGAAAGGTATTTCCGATGCATTTAGTAATTTACATAATTATGTTCAGTGGGACATTTTGATTACGACCTAAGCAGCGCAGCTACTTATTTACAAACACGTTTGCTTTCTAAACACATAATTGAATAATAGATATAGACTGTATACGAGATAGATCAATAATATGGAGGAATCTAGATGTGATACGTTTTAATTGTCAATTCTTATACAGATTATATGTATGTATATAACCAATAATATTTATTGTAAATATTTAACGATAACATTACTATTTGTATGATTTAGCAAAACCTCTGCTTGATAAAGTCTGGCCTTATCTTTTAGCCATAACATTTGCAATACCTACCGTAGAGGCCTGGAAGATGCGGTGTTTATCCTCTTCAATAGAAGCTAATATAATTTCATATGCTTACAACTTGTAGGTATAGCTTTTAAGTCCTCGGACCTTTATTTATCCCTTTATGCGTTACGTATATCACCTTGTTGATGGTAATGGTTGGGGTATACCCACTAAAACTTAAGGGGGCACTCTCACGCCTAGCCCAACCACGACGCCCCGGCGTTTAACTCCAAGTTGAGTAAGGCACTCTATGACGTGAACTGTGCAATTACGTTGCATTCATTGTAGCATTAAAATATTACATAAAACTGTATATTATATATAAAATGTATATTAGTGGAAAACAATATCATTAAAATCAATATGTTTAACACTCTTTCAGGTTATTAACCGACTTCAAAAAAAATGAGGAGGTTCTCAATTCGAATGATTCTTTTTTTTTTTGTATGTATGTTACTCGATATCTCTGAGAATTGTTAACCGATTTTCAAAATTATTTTAGAATCTAAATCCAAACTAACCTTTAAAAAAAAAAGTAAACAACATTTAATTACTAGGAGATAGATATCTCCTATGAGACCTTAAGAGACAAACTCTGGCACCATTATTTTGGCAACACTATGCAAATTGCTATCGATGCTTTAATATTTGAAAAAGTGGTAACGTTTAACTGTTCCTTGCATTTAATAATATTTTTCCTGCTGCTATCAACCAAAAAGTTAAAGTGTTCCTTATTCAACACCGAGACGCTAACAAGTATCTACAAATTAGGCGATACTCGCTACCGTTTATCAAGCTTTGTTTACCAGAGCGCTTACCGCCGATTATGCGCAGGGGCAACTTATCAGCGTCGTGTTTGTTTTGTTCAACATCATGATTCGGAGGTGTGTCACATCGCAATTCGTATTACGAGTACACGCAGGATGTGTTTGTTATTTGACTAGTTGTTAAAAATGAGCCTAGGTATGTAGGAGGCTACGAGTTTGCTTACGAAGTAAAAAATAACTATTTACAAACAGTATACGCGTTTATATTGTGATGAATTAGTCAAATGAATCATAACGACGTTCTGATTGCGCCATAGATTTTGACAAATACTTTATTATGGCGATTTTGTTCGAAAAATGCATTTGAAAAATTTAATTGTTCGTTTCACGTAAGAAGATTCGCGTGATAGGTGTCAATACTCATTTTCATGCATCGTACTTTCTACAAATCAAAATATTAATTTTCAAACATATTTAACTTTATACGCTAACATAATTGTAATTAATAATAATATCCATTTATTAATGTAAACACGATTTATCAATTTTCTTCTTAAATTAATTACCTACTAATTTAAATTTAGTAAAAATAACTACTTACTACATACTACGGGATTCGAAAATTTTACTCATGGAGATTGGCACTACTATTCACATTACATCTTGTCATCAAGTTAGGATATTTTTCTAAAGATATTTCATAAGTGTACATTTCAACCGAAAAAATGTTCCGAACCCAGTGGCAACAAAGAAGTGTCCGTTAGATACAAACAAAAACAAAACATAATTATTTGGATGATTCCGAGTCTTCCAATCGCGTGCGCTTAAGACATATCTGCAAATTATTTACGTAAGAATACCAGTATCGATTTAACTGCTCTAGATTTATTTATCAAATTGAAAAAAACATCGAATGGCTGTCATACGGATGCATAACCAATTCAAAGTGCCACGGAACTCATCGTGAAATGACTATCTATAAACGCCAAATAGAATGCAAGTCAAACTGGCCAGGCGATATTGACACTGTTAACAAGCACAGAAATACATACTGACATAATAAGTACTTATCTACGAATACTAATTTACTAGCAAAAGCATTGCATATTGTACTATGTATTGTATATGTAAAATTCCGTGAAATAACAGACAGCTGATACACCATCCAGCAAATTAAGAGCATATAATAATCACATTATTATTGTATGATTTCTATTATATCATACCTACTACTTGCGAATAAGACGTACTACTTACATGAAAAGATAAATATTAATCAAAACAAAATAATAATAAGGGATGGCATATGATCTGAATCCGGACGTCAAACTACGATAATTAAACAACTATGATACTTTGTTTACAACATGTAAGTTATTATCAGAATATGTATGTATTTTAAACATATTAATCAGGAATTGTGTCTGTTCGGCTGACCATTATCATCTCTGGGTGGAAACAAAATAAAGGTTTATAATGGCATCAACAAATACGAGATTAGCATACACCACAGACTGGTAAATAAAGAAGGACACCGCGCTGACATACAGCAGCGTGAAGCCTGTTTATGCATGTGTGAGTGAGATTCTCATGGATACCAGATGTCGGAAATCTGTCATTTGGAGCGCGTATGTCAATGTGTGACGTTATTTGCGTGTCAAGTTGGAGTACTTGCTGCAGAGCTTAAACGTCTAGTTAGTGGCGCGGAGTTCGTTTTTTTTTATAATCCGTGGCATAGACGATATTTTTATTGTTTTTGACCCACGAAATATGAAAATTATTTACCCGTCGTTATTTTTCTTACGGCACACGAAAATCTCGGCGAAGCTACAAGCTAAAGTTGTTACAACATTTTGCAATTAAGTAATTAGATAGATAATGAAGAGATAAATTGAGCCAGCAATGTTATCAACTAAAACGGGGCAAAAAATGATAAAACCAAGTCATATGATGTGTGGAGCCCCAGATCAACTAAATAATGAAATCGATATGAGATAGCTGCTTAGTTTAATGAAATATAGATATATATATATATATTGGATATATACTTTATATTTTTGACGTACGTAATACTTTTATTTGATATACTTAACACAAAATAGTTAATAAGCAGCTTTTTTTTTCTATTTAGCCTGTGTTGTCCCACTGTAGGGCAAAGGCCTCCCCTAATTTTTAAGCAGTTTATGAAGTATATAAAGAGCTAACTTTAGTGAACTTAATAAATTTGAATAGGTGTGTTGTTGTTAAAAAAAACCTAATTGTGGACCGTTAAGATCTGTGAAAATAACATTTTCAATTCTCATGTATATTATCAAATACAATCTTCAAATCCTTTACAGTTCTATTCTGTCAACGGCTTGCTATTGAAATAAAATCTACTACATATTGAGCGATAATTTCGTATAGTGAGCATTTCAGAATAGTTGAGTAAGGTAGTTAATAATCTAATACAGGCGCATTAATAATACACCCATAAGACAATCAGCACAATACGCGTCTCGTATTTACACAGGGCTCGCTTCCATGACCCTAATGATCGGTTTATTGGTCGGTTATCGAGTGCCCACTATTTCTACAGAGCTCTGCGCTTATGATAAGCGGCTGGTTGAACGAGATAATTCGAAATTATAACTCTTTGCCCTAATTATTACAGTCAAAACTCATTTAGCATTAAGCAGTAAATTCAGCAACATTAAGAATAATTACAATATCTAAATATAGCAGTAATCGTAATCACCATGAACTAGTCAAAACTAATTTTGTAATAGTCATCTAAAAATCAAAGCTACATGCAAGCAGTACTGCAATACAGGCTTATTACTAGCAGGACTGCGATAGCTCGATAAACACAAGGTCGAGGTTGATTAGAACTGCGCCCGCGCACACCACACCATGCGGATTGCGGAAACACTAGCCATCCCTCTTAGACATACGCGAATTGTTGCAATTAGCAAGAGATACAGCACTGGTTCGATATTGTGCGGAAACTATCTGACATATAGGGATGTCTCAATCAAGACTACCCGATGTATCTGATTTAGCCAATCATGATTTTTACATTATCTAACAATATATCAAATTTCAGTACACCCTGCCAATTTATATCACTCAATTAAAAAGTCAGAACCTGCTTACTAATAATTTAGGGCTGGAAAGCACAGTAGCCCTAATTTTTTGTGCAGAGATGTTTTCAAGTGTTGCGTTAAATAGTAGCTGTAACACGATGCCACCCCTGATTAAGATCCATCACAAATTCTTGACAGTCTCGTCCGTGTTTGCAGCGAAATAAATCATTAGTGAAATTAGATATCACGATACATCATCATCAGCGACGAGCGAGTTTATGAATTACTCACACAATTACTCGCTTCCGAAAGTCACTTCCGAGGGAAGAGCCATTGTGTAAGAAGTTTACTAACTTGGCGACGAAGTTTGGACGGTAATTTGGCATTTCTTTGCTAGCCAATTACACACCTACGCGCTGTAGAACATAATGGCATGTACTTGTTATCGTTAGAAAGTTATGAATTTGTCAGGCTTTGCGGAAATTGAAGTTGCTTAGTATATACGGTAATATATTACTTGTTCAGCCATTATGTATGTTCGCGTAATAAGATTCCTTCTTAAAGAATCGTTGTGAGGAACAGATTGTTCTAATTTATCGTATGCAAATAAGGACTTAATCCTATCGATCCCAATATGATTTTGTGTTGGTTTACAGTTTTCGTGTAAACGCATTCAAATACTACATAGATTGAAATATCGCATTTATCATCTCATCAAACGTGTAACGAATCAAACTGGCATATATACAATCAGATGCAAATACCAAAACAGATAAGTGAGTAACGTGGTACTTATAGTCAGGCTATGTATGTATATCCGTTACTCGATATCTATACTTATAATAAATCTGTAGAGAGGTCAATTCTGTACATGGAATATATTTTTAAAATAACTATCAGGGGGTGATTAGTGATCGATACTGATGCCAAAAATGCAATTAGTAAAATTTTTGTCTGTCTGTCGGTCTGTATGTTCCATATAGAAACAAAAACTATTAGACGGATTTTAACAAAACTTGGTACAATTATTCTTCATACTCCTGGGCAGGTTATAGTATACTTTTCATCACGCTACAATCAATAGGAGCAGAGTAGTGAAGGGAAATGTTGGGGAAACGGGAGAAGTTACTCCATTTTTTAAGCTTCCGTCGCGTGTGCAGCCTTAATGGTTAAAGTTACATAGAAATCATGTATGACGGAAATAGTCTTTATAATATTAACCATAAACGCGGGTGACACCGCTGGCACAGCTAGTCAAACGTAAGTAAGTTTTGCTACAGCTCTGTTTCACTCTTTATATGTTGAGATTTCTTAACTTGTAGTCAACATTTAAGATTTATCCCTGAAAAAATTACAGCACAAGAATTATGGACGATCTAAGAAAGTTTACTAACCGATTTAAATACCTATTCAATTACGATGTCCACGAGAGGTTTTTGTTAGATAAGAAAGACTAGATCTTGACCTGACTTGTATTTGTTTGTCCTTCTTTTTATACGTGATGTCATTTCCTTATTGGCTTGTGATTTAAATCTACGGAAGTGAAACATTTTTTGCTATTATTTTTTAACTAAACAAAACATTACCAAATTCGCATGCATTTTTTGTCTTACAAGAAAATGTTAGTATTTTTGGTCAATTAACAATTCTATCCGAATGCGCGCCGATATTGCCGATAACTAAGACCACGCACAGGGCTGCAACAAAAGTAATTCGCTTGATAATTACCAGTTAATAATACGAGTACATCAATTCCTGATGATTAATAAATAAAACGATGATTTTTTTAATTTAACCTTCAACTCAATCAACAGTTAAGTGCAACAATGTTTAACTTTGCTTTTCGAATTTTAGTGGGTAGAAAACCCACTAAAATAAAGCACTTCCTGTGCCCTAACGAGACGCTATAGTTTAAGCGAAACACCAAGATATAAGTACCTATTGCTTTTGCCATTCAACCACTCTTGATGCTAAAAGAAATAAAACTGACTATCTCTCTGTTTTCGCCATGGGGTAGCGTCATAAATTTCGTGCGAACGCTGAATGATGAATAGACCTAAGCACTAAAGCACTCCGTAGCAGCCCTGACTGATTAGATGTTGTAGGCATTTACCGCAGGAGTGCTAACAGCAGCAGAATTATCACATCGTATAGTTATTCTGTATGATAATAGTCGTATAAGTCACGTTCGTGTGATAGGCTGCGTCAACCTGATTCCGATATCTTTGTATATTTTATTTGTGATTACTAGCTGTAGTGCGTATCTTATCAATAGCGCATTTTGATATTGCACGGAGACATTTGAAACACAGTGTGTATGAGGTTTTCATAATCAGTAATGTGTCTCCTCTGATAAGGTGGTGAGGCAAATGATATAACATATGTATCTAGGGCGGCACGTGCAAAGTTGTAAAATTATAAGCGTATCTTTTCGCAAGTGATAACATGATTTTGAAATGAATTATAGAATTTATCATAGCTCAGTATCTGTCAAATAATTCTAACGTTTTGTTATTTAAACGGTATTTAACAAAACCTATATACTGGAGGCAGATTAAAAAAATAATCTGCGACTTTCAATAATTGTGCAATATAAAATTATTATAAAGTTGCAGACTCTGACAAGATAGTGGTCGTCAATGTCTAAATTGTCTTTGTTTAAGCAGGTTTAAAAAGTTCAGACGACCAGACAAAATAATTCTACTACCCTTATTTATAGCTATGTCAGAACGTTTACCGTCTTACCACAAAAAAAAAAATAAACATCTATCTAGCAGTAGTAACAGATATTAAAGAAAAAAATTAGTAATTGTGAACGATGTTTAAGTTTTTTATGGTAAGACGGTTAATGCCTTATGGCCCTTTCGTTTAAGCCTTTTAATGGTTAACTGACCACCGATAAGAAAGAGGAGATAAATAAATAAATAGCAAAACGTAATTTGTATAAGTCCACGAGAAATAATAAATAATAATAAATAATAAATTCTCAAGACTGACACACCAATTCCCAAACTAAGCTTATGCTTGTGCTATGGATACTAGGTGAACGGATAGACATACTTAAATACGTTTACCAACATCCATGACTCGAGTACAAATGCCCATGTTCATCACACGAAACATTTGCCTCTAGCGGGATTCGAACCCGCGACCCTCGGTTTCGTGGCCAGAGTCTCTGACCACTCGACCATCGGGCCAGTCGAAATATTAAAAAGGCATATTAAAAAGGCTCCACGTGTTTCGATCATAATCTAATGTCTAATAGTTATATTTAGTTAACAATTGGGATCATTACTTACCAACGCGTACGATATTATGGAGATTGTAAACTCCTGTTGGCTACTGTTTACAAGAAACCTGTCATAAGCTTACAGTTTACAATTTGCCACGGTCAGTTGGCTGCAAATCATAACGTATGTACAATGGCATGTCCTCACGTTAAAACTGAAATATGCGACCTACCTCAATATTAACATAAAGAGCAGGGGCGCGTTTTATACATAGTATTAAAATCCACATAAACGTTTGATAAGTAACATACTTGTAAATAATGAGGTAGGTACAGGCATAAGCTTTGCTAGGGATAGTTCCTAGCAAGTTAATCGTGTGGAATGAAGTTATTTCACACAATTGACTAGAGAAGGAAGTCTTTATTTATTTATGAAAATAAACTTGAAAATTGCGAATTTAACTGGCACTGGCTGACAGGTTGACGTAGCAGCGACGATCAAGTGACAACAGACAAACCCCGTATGGGTCTGAAACTTAAAAATATTGTAATAGAAATATGCACAATATTAATACGGTTTATGAGAAAGACTGCTTGTCTATCAGATAGATGGATAGCGGAGGTTAAGTAAGAAGGTTATTTTGACATATTTTGGATATATATCCCAAAAAGTAAAAGGCGTATGGTTTCACAATAATATGAATGACTTTGCAATCATTAAATTAAACACGGTCAAGTTCGATTCAGGCCAGGAGCTGTGAAGGGTTTCATATATTTGTTTTTGTATAGTTTTATGTTTAACAAATACATATAAAATTATACAAAGTTAATAAGTGTTTGTTAGTTTTGTTTAAAACAAATACTAACTCAAAAACTACAAAAACATTTTTGCAAATGAATCCTAAATGAAATATTTTTAAACAATACTCCACCCACACCGTCCGCAATAGGATAATTATGAAACTAAGTCTAAATAAAGGTATGTGTAGAGAGTAACCTTTTTCAAATATTTTCTGTACAACTCTGACCGCTTGATAAAATAGGTACCTAGTTTACTCATTTAAAGCAACATTTTTTTTTTTTTTTTTAAATCAAGTGCAAACAGACAGATGTGTATGGCGAACATAAAAATGCCAGGACGAGGGAACTCTAGAAAAAAAAATACACGACAAGATGTTAATAGCTGAAACGGCCTTCCATTTCACAAACTTATGCAGTATAAATATTGTATGCGTACCTACATTCACTGATCAACTGTTTAAATTGGTTACAAAAAACATGTTTATTTAGGGCGACAATAAATTTATCATAATTATGGACTGGGTAAACATGCGTCCGTCTGTCATCTTGCGGTAGCATTAACTTAGTTGCTATGATGTATTAGCCAGAGATTAGATTTACAATAAATCTTTTAAGTGTAATCATTCTGTTTATTATTACTGGCCGATCTATAATCTTCTTCCTAAAAATATACCTTGAAGTTTTATACCTAGTAAGGGTATCTAATGATGTTGCCGGGAGGCAACCGGTCAGACGATTATTATCTTAAGTATTACATATTGAAATTGAAATAAAGTATATTAATTCACATTGATTGATTCGTATGTTGGAATATATGAACCAATCAGTGTGAACCTATCGTATTATAACTGATGCATCTTATAGTCTAACTCTATTCAACGGCAATTAGATCATTTCTTCGGTCAACGACATCGTCATTCAAGTCCGTCGGACCTTCATAAATTGCCTATCTTATCATTGGCTTCCCTTTAACACATTTAATGAGCTTCTGTATACTCATATCATGATCTTTAGCATGTAAAATTGAGTAGACAAGCTCATATTAGATTCTTTGTTAAATAGATCTGCAAGTTCGTAGCTCGCAATTATTTCCAATTTAAACTATGTAGATCCATAGAAAATAGTTCTTTCCAAATCAAAATTAAAATTAAGTCTAAAATGTTCTAAATTCTGACATTAAGGCTAGTGTGCTGCTTGACATTAACATGTTGAAGCGAGTGGTACCCACAAAGTATTGAATGGAAAAGAGTTTTGGCTGAATCATAATAATATAATAACTTTGATTTATGTATGGGTTTTGCTTTTGTAATATAAAAGCGGGGTATACTCGTCCAAAGAGAACTCAAGAGAGTGTACCTATGCCTGCAGTGCATTAGTTAGTTTTCTTAGTTTAATTACACTGGTCTACATCAAATTTGCCTTTTACCTGAAAATGTACTATATATTGATTGTATTTCACTCGCTGAAAGTAATATATAAGTTAAAATTCATAGTTAACTCTTATTGTGCATTTGTGCCATATATAATATAATAGCGGGTAGCGCGATTGATTTATCACATTAATAATGATAATTGAAAATATTTAGTGATTACTTGCGGAAATTATATTATTTCATATTTGTTTGTTACATCTAACGCTGGCTGTGTTTTGTTCAATAGTTAAAACGTGAACTTGTTATCGTTTTTTTGAAATTTTTAGTGAAAAATATGCATATTTCATTATGTCGCGTAAATGTGTTAATAGTGCAGACAATGTTTGCTACATACGGGGCATTTCACGTGAAACGGGCAGCGAAAGCTTTTTATGCAGTCAATCAAATGGATAAAATAATAACTAAGTACTGTTTATTGGAGACAAATAATTAGAGCAGTCGTTCATGGTTTTTGTAAGCAATAAGAAAAATTTAAATTATATTAAACATGTGTCCTTCAAAAGTATCACAGTTGGGTTGCAATATGTCCCTATAAAATTCATTTTCTTTATTCTCATCTTGATTTTTTCCCTTCTAACTGCGATAATGTGTAAGTGACAAACATACGATTTCACCAAGATATCTCGACAAAGGAAAAGAGATACCAGGGCCGATGGAATGAGTCAATGTTAACGGACTACTGCTGGAATTCTAAAAGAGATACCCCTAACAGCAATTACAAAAGGCAAACGAAAATGAAAGCGAAAATCTTAATTAAACACGTTTAAATATTTTGTAAAAATTTCAATATTCCCAATTTTATATAAAACGTAAAAAATAATAATAAATAAATAGGTATAGTTTTTTATATAAATTGTTTTGTTTAACATGTTACTAAAAGTCAAATTTTGAATATTATGTATATTTCCAAAATAAGAGCTAATTAAAAAAATATATTCTTGTTTTCGTATTCAGTAATCTCAAAGCAGTATAAAAATATAATATTCAATTGAAAGGCACACAAAAAATTAAATTTTGTAGACCAGTGTTATGAGACAATCTGTACAAAACAGCTTTTTATATCGGTGTCCGAATCGTCAGTGAAAAAAATATTAAAATTAAAAAGTATCAATTCGGACACTGTGTCCGAATAAACTGTGTCCGAGTCGTCAGCAAGTCAATCAGCCCTGATTTTATCTACATACAATACATATATCTAAAAAATCTGCGAACCACAGTTGAGTGAAGCTGTGAATCTGCTTTAGGAACCAATTGTTTTAGATCATCAAAAGCAAGCTACAACAGTACAAGCCACAAGAGTGCATCAGGTAAAGTTGGTGTCGACCGGCTCTGGTCATATGCCCGTCGCGTGCGTGGTATCGCGTCCAAACAGAACGAAGTACGCCAGTAGCTCCTGACCCGCGATAACGCCTCGATAACACCAGATATCTGTTCCAACAACCGGCCAGCTCTAAAT
Source organism: Glyphodes perspectalis (assembly GCA_951394215.1). Classification (NCBI taxonomy): domain Eukaryota; kingdom Metazoa; phylum Arthropoda; class Insecta; order Lepidoptera; family Crambidae; genus Glyphodes; species Glyphodes perspectalis. Next base: position 1,887,164 of record OX596202.1, read on the forward strand.
GCACGCACTTTTAACGAACACCCGCCGGTTACAACATCTTTTGTCTTCAGAACACTGTTTAATTGGCAGTTGCTGATAGGAACTCATAAGAGAATCCCACTTCACAATGTAAACAAATCGGCGTGATTTGTTTCTGCAAACATGTAGGCGATGTCTGATAAGTAGCACCGACATGAAATAAACAGAACAGTAAACACATCACAATATCAGTAATACAAATAACTCTTACACAGATGTATATTAGTTTAACATCTTTATGCATACAAAGTTTAGTTATAATTATATAAATAGCCAAAATGATAATTGTAATGGTTGCGGAAGACCAATGTTGCCGTGATTTATGCGTACAGAACTCCTGAACATGTGTGTAATCTTTATTGAACGACATGTATCTGTCACAAGTTAGACATTAATATTTGCTTTTAGCGCGAAAATGTAGCTTCCTGGTCTACGCGGGTGATTTCAGTGCTTCCTCGTAGGTAATGTCGAAAACCGATAAAGTATTGTATATTTTTCAATCGAATATTGGAATGACATATTAAAATTTATAGGCCCTTAGCATATCATTAATAAAGCTAATTATTTCCTTGAAAGAAAAAAGGTCACAATAATATTGATTGGAGAAATCAGTTTATAATTATTATTACGGTTACGTCCGCGGATTGGATCCATTTGCCGATCTTAGATCTGGGCTAATCCTTTGATCTCAAGTGAAATAATATTGACCGATCATTTAGAGATTCTGCATAAACAAATAAGTAATTTATAAAGTAAATCGGAATTTATGACGTACGTAAATAGGTGTGGTTTTTTATGGGAGCAAAGTTCTTAATCGTAAAATCAAATGTTGGTTGAATTTGCCACGAATGCGCTTCACGTTGGTATATCAAAATAAAGCTATTTTGGTTTTCTGAAGACGGCAGAGTTTTCAATTAAAATAACTCGGAGTCACTGAATGAGTCCGCTCATAAACATTGAAGTATATTAATCTCAGTAAGTTTCATAACACATGCAATTATAACCGTCGGTTGTAATGGTAAATGTAGGTACCTAAGTATACTTTTTTAGTGGTAAATCATAAAACAGTTCTTTGTAATAAACAAAAATTCTGAAAAATATATGCTACGAATCCACTCACCATTTTTCCCTCCGCGGTTTCCGATAGATTTAGAGACTTTTCTGGTCTTTCTAACCATCGACGTAAAATAGAGACGTTTTCAAGTTCTAAATGTTATCGGAGAGATGATGATCGGATATACTTGACCGCATCAGATATTATTACAATAAAATAATACCTATATTCTTCATTAAAATTGAGGGTTGCTATGTTTTTACATGGTTGATGGTCAGTAAATGGCATACCAATCGCGGCATAATAAAGTTTACAAAACTTTAGCATGCCGCGATTTTAGTACATAAGCACATTACTATTATTAGTTATTAATGGTTGTAAACTTGTATTGGATGTCACTCTCCGGGCAAGGGTAAGGCCTCATGTCTATTGTGAGTTTATTTAATTTATGAACCTACTACCTACGCTTTTGTATTTTATTGGCAAATACAGCATGTAGAACGTTTATTATTCGTTTCACAATGCAATTTTGGCTAAAATATGCTTTATTGAGCAGGCTGACAGCTTTATATACCTATATTGCAAACGGATTAACTAAGTTTAATGTAGTAATTGAACAAATTGTAAAAGGGCAAACATTTGCATAAACGAGCATATTAGGCAAAATAAGTTTACGCCCATATAAATAAAAAAATCGGTAATTTATTCGGAATTTATGAAATGCGTCTAAAATGTAAGAAAATCCATTCCAACCAAGAATAATTTAAGGAAATTGACTTATCTATATGTTATATTCCAGAACTGAGTATACCTACATAAGTACACATTGAAGTACTGAATAAAACATGCACGTTTGGGCATTCACAGAAACGTTTATTTATGATAATTAACACTATGAAAAACCAGTTCTGGTTCATCTTCATTCATGTAATCTTCTCTGTTGGCTTGTATTTTGTAACTTCACACTTCTAAAGGTTTCTTAATATTTTCGCCATGCCGCTAATTAAAGAATTATGATATTCATTAATTTAAATCTGTTATAGCGGTATCAGATTCCGTATTTATAAAGTAATAAACTACCTACTATGAAATAGATTGTTGATATAAATTAATTGTCTACCTACTTAGCATGTAACATTAACTTACTAACTACATATTTACAATATTACTATGACAATTAAATACGTATTTCCTTTCAGAATTTATTAAAGCAATTGCACGACTTCTCATACAGTTAGCAAGGATTCATTGAATAAGCCAAGTTGTAGAATAAAGTTAATGCCGGACCTTACCTCTCGCACCATTTCCCTGGTTCAGCGGCGCCCCGTTCACTTTGATCGGCCTCCCGTCCGCTGTGCATTTTAATAACATATTTCTACATATGTTCACGATTCACAATCCATTCAACATCGACCCGCGAAGAAAACGCTCTCCGAAGGACCAAAACATTTAAATCAAACAATTTATTCCTTAGTTTATTATTTTTCTCTTTCGCGCCAACTGATTGGTCGTCTTGTGTGACGTCAAAAGTCAATTTGAAACCACTCGAGGGAACACAAAAAACAACTTGTTATCTTTCAGTCTTATTAGAGTGCATACAAATTATAAACACGTGATGTTGTTCACTTAACTGTACACTAAACACTTTTAGCACATAAACCATGAATATTTTGAAGATTACCACGTATTTTAACATACACTGCTGAACAGAAATGCAGCACAACACTAGATAGCTGAGCAACAGGCTGACTGACCGAATTGAAACTGGTGCGGATTGCAACGCAATGTTTTGATACGCATTGCGAGAATTCGAGAAAATATGAATGAAAGACGCAATCGGCCTAGAGCCAACCCACGTGAAGTTGGTACAAATGAAAATCGTACTGTCAATTAATGTTGCCGCTAAATTGAAACAGATATCATTAAAATGTTACGTCGATAAAAAAAACATATAACATTAGGTACATACATGTAATTTAAATATTTCTTTGTTTGTATTAAAATGTAGTAAAAATATAGTATAGGTCTTTTTATTGCTATGTACGTACATAGCTTGACCAGAAAATTAGGATTTCGCACTCAAAAAATTTTTGCTGTATTTCATATTGTTTAAAATATCACCGAACTAATTTCCGAATATACCTTATCATACTTGATTTAGAAATAATTTAAAAACTAAATTAAACTACGTCAAAAACTACGATAGCGCCTCTATCATGAGTATTGAATTTTGGTCAGGCTATAATAAAATGGCAACATTTGTCACGCCATCTTTATTTAGCGTCGCGCGCCATTTTGGACTTCTGGAACAGACGCATCGGTTTACTGGTGACAATTTAGTAAAATCTCAAAAAATGGGTAAGAAGGACAAAAAAGGAGAAAACAGTGATGCTTCCACTGAAGAAGAATATGTAGTGGAAAAGGTCCTAGACAAACGTACAGTTAAAGGAAAGGTTAGTGGCAAAGTAAATTACCAGCTCACTCGGCTATTTCACTATTTATTTTTGCGAAGGATTGTATTCGTATATTGTTCCCGACTGAATTATAATTCTTCGCTTAATGCGCGTAGAATGCCATCTAGAAATGTGGATCAGAGAGCGTGTACTGAGCGAAGTATTCGTGTCTATCTTTGGTTGTTGGGGGGTTATGTCTGTCAGCTTTGATGCCACTAACCGGGGACGTATGCGTCCAGAGCCGATCAAACCTTGTGAGTGAACCAGTTACTGAATATAATTACGATATTGAGTCAGATAGCCTTGGAAAGGCCACATTTTTTTTTCTAATTTATTTGTGTATACCATATAACATACACAACTCCACATCACGGAGGACTCCGCGCCACTAACTATACGTTGAAGCTCCTCAGGTGCTCCAACACTTGATACGCAACTTAGGTCAAACATTGACATAATAAGTGCTCCAAATGACAGATATTGTTATCCCTAAGTATCTTACTCACACATGCATAAACGTGGCTTCACTCTATAGTAAAAGTGAAAATATGACTACATAATGTCAGATATTTTTGCAAGTGATTGCTAGTTTGTACCTTCATCTACCCCTATGCAAGTTGGTGTGGTCAACTAGCTTATAGCCAGTCGGCAAACCAAATGTGGCTCAACCAACCAGAGCATTTGGATCTAGTTACTCAACAGCAGTTGGTAGCAGTTGGTACCTGCTGCTTGACTAACTCCTTACTGTAAATTATAGTTTACATCCCACCAGTAGAATAATTTCCTAACATAAAATAAATAAATGAACCTCAAGTGAATTTGAGCACCCTATTCTAATATTGATATGAATTTATTGTTATATGCTACTTTTATAATTATTGATATGTTACAGGTGCAATACTTATTGAAATGGAAAGGGTACAAAGAAGAAGAGAGTACTTGGGAACCAGAAGATAATCTAGACTGCGAGGAACTTATTAAAACATTTGAGGAGGCCAGGAAGGAGAAAGAGGTATATGAAATGAATGGTCCATTTCAGCTGATTCTTTTCTATTTAATATGGTGGGAATGGTATATTCCAAAGATATATGAAGTATGAATCCTTAATATTAAAAGGGCTTTATATAATATGTTTTAATACCCTAAATTGGTACAATATTTTTTTATGATTGCTCCTCTTCCTGTTACTCAACTGCCAATCAGATATGCAATGCTTTTTGTCCAAGGTTTATATTACTCATGTATAATGAGTAATATGATATGTATTGATTCTCAGTCTATGGTTTTTAAATATTCTATTGTATAGTACATCACACTAATATTATAAAGGCGAAAGTTTGTGAATGTGTGTGTGTGTGTATGTTTGTTACTTTTTTACGCAAAAACTGCTGAATGGATATGGATGAAATTTGGCATAGCGATAGATTATAGTCTGGAATAACGTATAGGCTTTATCCCAGAAAAATGCACAGTTTCTGTAGGATACAGAAATATTAGTCTACGCTGGCGATGTCGCGAGAAACTGCTAGTCTAACTATAATTGTGAATAAGGCAACACAGGCTCAATATAGAAACTGATTAAATATAATTATCACATATTTGATGTTTGTAGAAGTCAAAGAAACCCGAAGACCGGGTCAAGAAGCGCGTGCGCGAGTCGTCGGAGGACACGAGCAGCGGGCGCAAGGGGCGCGGCACGAGCGTCTCTTCTGTCGAGGAGCCCAAGGAGACCAAGCGCGAGCGCAAGGAGGACAAGGCCAAGTCCGGCTTCGACAAGGGCTTTAAGGCTGAGAAAATTATAGGTGAATGTTCCATTTTACTAAAAAGCATGCTATATTGCGATAAGCATACACTAATTTGATTTATGTTCTGATAAAAAACTAAATTTATGTTACAGTCCATTCGATTTTAGCTGTAAGGTTACACTTACTCATTCCGGAAATGTTTATAGCAAATATTTTACATTAAATTAATTTAACTAATCAATAAAATCACTTAAAGTGAATTAGGGTTTGTCTATTTTGACACAAGCTTATTCTATTGACAGCAGAATTTCTGATCTATAGTTTCTTAAGTTTTTAATTGGGGTAATGTGTTGTTGCAGGTGCGTCGGACGCGACGGGGGAGCTCATGTTTCTAATAAAATGGTCGGATTCCGACGAGGCGGAGCTGGTTCCATCTAAAATAGCCAACGTGAAATGTCCACAGCAGGTAAGTTTGGAAGTTTCTGAATTGAAATATTTAGCTTTTATCTAGTCAATGGCAAGGATTGGTTAATCTTATTTCAATGTTGTGTATACTAGAATGAAAAATAGCATAAGAATAATTTTCGAAATAGTTTTTTTTTTTTATTTGGGATAATTGCTAAATATGCTGAAGCTGGCGAGGTTAATGTCGTAATTATTGCTCATTAAACATTAATTAGCGACCCGACCCGACTCCGCACGTTGAGCATTAACCTCCTTCTTGAATCACTTTATTGATAAAAACTGCACTAAATCCCTTTTGTACTATAAAAGATCTAAGCGAACAGACATAATCATCAACTTTGTTTTATACTATCTTTGCAGGTGATCGCCTTCTACGAGGAGCGACTAACGTGGCACTCGCCGACGGAGTCGGAGTGACTCGCGCGCATCCGCGTCAACAAGGTTACGCTGAGGTGCACGGTGCGCCCGCGCCGCGGTCTGCCCTGACCTGCGCCAGAGGATAAATAATAACTTACATCAATGCCATTGTCATCGTTATAGCCCGAATAGCATGCAAAGTACTCCAAACATCATTTGAAAAAGCATACCTTTGTAAGGTTGGTTTAATGCAGTGTGGGTCCCGCATGGCCACGTAACTGAGTGCGCGCCGCGATTACCACTGACTTTTGGACTAATTCGCCCGACTAAGCAACATTAAATCGAGTGCGACCGTCTAAGTGTGCGTCCGCCCGTTTCACGCGATACGTTAAATCGACATTCGAAATAACCGTGCGACTTGTACTCTAACCGAGAAAAAACGTGCGTGCTATCAGATAAAGAATAAATTAGAAAAAATCGTCGCCTACTATTTACGCTTCGTCTAAAACACTCGCAGTAACGGCGTTAAGATTAAACTACAAAGCGAATATATAATGTCCAATGAAAATGTTGCATTGGTAGTTATTATTTATTGTTATAGGTACGCTATTAGTATTAAGGGGCGGGCGTAAGTGCGGCGGTGCGAGCGAGACACACATACGTGTGCACGTCTCGCTCGCGCGCCGCCCGCCCGCGCGAGCGCAGTCGCAGTAGAGTACGGCGCTTACTGTCCACGGAAACTGCCTCCTTGCTATGTGTCTGGAGCGCTAGTATGGTCCCTGCGCCACACTGTTCGATTGCGGGTATCCAACGTGGTTAGTTATACATAATTAGGATAATTTGTCGTTCACAGGCAGGTAACAAATTTATCGCATGCCAGTATTTGGTATTGATGCTATCTTATATAGGGTTTTATGCTGTAATATTTAGCTACGACGCTAGTAGCTGAATGAATTATATCTGGAAGATATCTTTTGTTCCAATAGGTTACTTAGCTGCATGTCATTTAGTTTAAAATAAATAAAGAGATGTAGGGTAGTTTTTTTTACCTAACTGTAAACATGAGGTTGCATATTTTGACTGAGTAAAGTTCCGTGGACATTAAGCAGTTTTTGTTCTGTCTGGGATTCTGGTACAAATGAGTTCTTGGGATAGTTTTAACAAATGACCTTACAAACTAAGTGCATATTGACTCTCGTTTCATACCAGAACCTCAACGAAAATTATTCAAAGGCAAAAAACTAATAAAACTATTTGTGACAAACTATCATTACAAGCCTTTTGAAGCACTAAAATGTTCAAATTAGTAAAAATTTTTTCTCAAGTGAAGTTTATCTAAGCACTGCAATATAAGTTTGGTTATCGATAAAGGTATATTTGATAAATACTGTAATACCAGTATTTTTTTAATTAGTCAACATGTTGGCCACACACAATAATACTGTACTAACTAAAGTTTGTGTACATAATGTCTTCTAAAATATAATATAGAAATTGCAATGTACATATAAGCAATAAAGTCACTTTACATTCCAGTCAATTTTTACATACATACATCATTTGCTTTTGCGAACATTATCGAAACAAATTAAGTTTCATTTTCCAACTTTTGTGTTATTATCTTTTGTATAGATGTTAGTGTAGTGTAGGCACTCTTTAGATATTACGTTGCTCAAAAGAGTGACTAAAGTTTTCAAGTGCAATATATTAATTAACAACCACTTAGAGGCAATAAAATATTTGAATTTGTATCGCGCGCTGTACTTACACTAAAACCATACACTAATAATATTTTTATATTATAATTAGAAGACTTTGTAATAGAAGCCGCAGTTATTTGTGTGAGCTACATATGTTGTCGCTTCGAATTTTAACAGGCATAATTTAAATGTCTTTTGTGACTTACAAAAAAAAATCTCAAGTTATAATTTTTAATACATTATGTTTTCTTCCATTAGTGTAGCATTTAGAAGATGCGTTCAGTATATCATAAAACTGTACGTGTAAATATTGAATTGTATATTTTATTGTAATGAAGTACCGATGTCTGGTGATGTATAATTGTTTTTTGAAAACTAAAGTTTTTCAAGACTGTCTTAAGGAATATTGCGTGCGCGTGATTCAAGTTAATCACTAATTATATGAGTAAGGAAAAAATAAAAAATGTTTCGTAAAAGTTGTTTCATTTTTATCACAAAACTACATTGACATAGAAAATATAATCACGTTAATTGTGTGTCATTTACAAAATTCAGCAAAAAAGAAGAGAAGACTACGGGAGAAGTATTCCAAAAACTGACTTGCGTTTTACAGATCAACGACGTGTTTGGACGAAATAATAAGATATTATAGTGTCGGTGTTAATATTTATTTTTAATAATAAATGACGAAAGGTTTTCGGAAACTTCACTTAAACACCAAGTACCTATTTAAATAAATTATATGTACATTTAAAATGCCAAGGATCTTTAAATCGGTCCACCTAGAATGATAAAAAAATAAAGAAGTCATAATTTTAAAACCACTGGTATAGTGGATAATAATACTTCGCGTAGGTATATTGTGAATCGCGTACAAAGCACTTGGTAAATTCTGTTTTATTTCAAGTCGTAATCTAATTCGCATTTAATGCTAAATTGGTTCAGGTCATTGCAGAACTTAAACTAATACCTAAACCTATCCTTGGTAAAGATAAGAACTTAATACTGACCTACTGACTATAAGATTATATTGTATATTATGAAAAAGAAATGAGTATTTGATAATAAATCGGAAAAATATTATACCACATTTGTGATAAAATCAATTACACAGGGTGTATGTAATTTAATTTAAATAATATTAAGATATTTTATTTATTGTATATCAAATCCTATTGCTAACAAAGAATCAACATCCTCCGATTTACATCATAGATATGTAACCAGGTCTATGTACTTCTAAAGGGTTTGTGCCTATCCTATTATTCTCTACAATTAAGGATTTCGACGGCGACTTCAAAAAGATAAACCCTAATCTATATAGAACTTAACCACATACCGATGACATTATGATGAAGACACGGTGAGGTCTCAAAGCTTGTCCAAAAACGTTTGATCCCATCTTGTGATATTGTGCTCGACTCGTGGGGGCCTGACGTATAACGTATAATATACATACATACATATTGTAGCTAATATTATGCAGGCCACCATTTGATTATGAGCAAGGTTAGTTCTAAATCTAATAGTTCAGTTCGTACAAAAGTTAAATTGCAAACTGACGGTGCTCATAATAATAAGCCGGCACACATAACTACCCTATACATCGGTTAAACGATTGACATCAAAACTTTAGTGTTACATAAAATAATAAAAGAAAAAAATATGACACCATAAATGATAAGATATGTTTTTTCAAATAACATTGTGTTTAAGTGATAAGTACCTTTCAATAACTTTAAAATCAAATGTGAATTTAAATTTGTCTTTTCTTTAAATAGGTAAACATTTATATATGTTGAATGTTTTGACAGATGACTAAAAACTATACTATTTTATTGGTTCATAATAACGTAATTATCATAGTATAATGAAATAAGTACTTCTTTAACGGTACAATAAGATACAATATAGTATATTTAGATAAAGTTAAAATACAAGTATGATCTTAAAACTACGTTTATAATAAATGCAATATTTGTCATGGTCAGAGGAGGCGGTGCGAGTGACAGTACCTACCGGCGTCTTCTTTACGCTTGGAACTTGTAGTCTGGTTTGCTCAAACCGTTGCTGAAAAAGATAATGATTTGTTATAAAAACATGAAAAAATTAAATTGTATATCTAGGATCTGCATTTATATTATTAGTAGAGATGGATTTAGGTACTCCGCTGATATAGAAATAAGAGCGAATGCAGGGAATAGGGTAAATGCAGCGTTAGGAAAACTTCTAGGCAGTAAAGTCTTAAGCCAGAAGGCTCAGCTCGCTATACAGAATGCGGTGCTGATTCCTACGCTAACATATGGAAGCGAGAGTTGGGTATGGCAGAAAGAGCATGAAAGTAGAATAAACGCGGTCGAGATGCGTGCGCTGCGGAAAATCTGCGGTGTATTGCTCACAGACTGCGTTCGGAATGATGATGTAAGAAAGAGAGTTGGTCTGAAGGACAGCGTTGGAGTCAAGGTAAGAAGAGGCATGCTCCGGTGGTTCGGACATGTGGAAAGAATGGATGACGAAAGACTGACTAAACAGATATACAATGCGAAAGTGGAAGGAAGCTTGTATGAAAGGGATTATGAATGTTGAAGAGGCGAGTGAGGTGTGTAAGGATCGTGCCATATGGCGTTCGGTTCTCTCTGCCTACCCCGCTAGGGAAGTGGCGTGAAGTTTAGTTAGTCAGTTTTATAAAAACATTTGTAATGTGTATGCATCATGAATAGATAGATCTGTTTTTATGAGGCATTCAGACGAACGGTCAATTTACTGGTCTTAAGAACATTACCTTCTTGTGAAATATCGGTTACTGTTTGAATGTCTAATTTTTTATTGCTATCGGGGGACGAGGCCCAATATTTGCGCACTGAGGGGAGGAGGGGGGCAAATACTCGGCTTTCCGTCGCCTTTCATATATGTCACGAAGTCCCCCAAACTTTCAGGGCCGATTTGCTAATGATATATTTATAAATTGCCCTATTTTATGTTAGTTTTTTTTATATTTGGCCACAACCAGTTCTGTAGGGTGGTGTCAATCTCCTATGTGACCCAGCCGCTGCCGATCAGGTTCTTGTTGTTGCGCGTCGTGGCACGCCTATAGTACCTGAGCTGCTGCACGTGTCCGGGCGGCGCGTGTATGAGCGGCGCGAGGCGCTCGGTGAAGCGCGCGAAGTTGCGCTCCAGCTCGCGCTGGTACTCGCGCTGGTCGCTGCCGATCAGGTTCTTGTTGTTGCGCGTCGTGGCACGCCTATAGTACCTGAGCTGCTGCACGTGTCCGGGCGGCGCGTGTATGAGCGGCGCGAGGCGCTCGGTGAAGCGCGCGAAGTTGCGCTCCAGCTCGCGCTGGTACTCGCGCTGGTCGCTGCCGATCAGGTTCTTGTTGTTGCGCGTCGTGGCACGCCTATAGTACCTGAGCTGCTGCACGTGTCCGGGCGGCGCGTGTATGAGCGGCGCGAGGCGCTCGGTGAAGCGCGCGAAGTTGCGCTCCAGCTCGCGCTGGTACTCGCGCTGGTCGCTGCCGATCAGGTTCTTGTTGTTGCGCGTCGTGGCACGCCTATAGTACCTGAGCTGCTGCACGTGTCCGGGCGGCGCGTGTATGAGCGGCGCGAGGCGCTCGGTGAAGCGCGCGAAGTTGCGCTCCAGCTCGCGCTGGTACTCGCGCTGGTCGCTGCCGATCAGGTTCTTGTTGTTGCGCGTCGTGGCACGCCTATAGTACCTGAGCTGCTGCACGTGTCCGGGCGGCGCGTGTATGAGCGGCGCGAGGCGCTCGGTGAAGCGCGCGAAGTTGCGCTCCAGCTCGCGCTGGTACTCGCGCTGGTCGCTGCCGATCAGGTTCTTGTTGTTGCGCGTCGTGGCACGCCTATAGTACCTGAGCTGCTGCACGTGTCCGGGCGGCGCGTGTATGAGCGGCGCGAGGCGCTCGGTGAAGCGCGCGAAGTTGCGCTCCAGCTCGCGCTGGTACTCGCGCTGGTCGCTGCCGATCAGGTTCTTGTTCTTCCGCAGCGCGTCGTGACATCTACGGAAAGGATTCCCGTTTATGTTCGACATAAATTTAACATAAATAAATAAACATATAAAATGCCAATAAACATGTTAATGAATCTCTTTCGTTCATCATTAAATTTAAATTTCCCGCGCATTCCCTTTGTCTACATATATCATCTGTGGTGGCAGCAGGCTTGCACTATGTACGTTCTATAATTGTAAAAATTATCTCTGGATTGATACAATATCTGTTAACGAGTTAATAAAGAAATATTTCAGATTATAAAATATTATTTTAAGCAATAGCTTTTAATGTCGTTTCTCTTTACAGGTTAATAATTTGTAAATTATAATAACAGTAATTTGTACTTCAGTATAGAAATAATTTTGTTTTTAAAGGTATGTTTGGTACACAATTTGTGAAATTGTTATCGTAAAAATAAATTTATCTTTACAGACCAACAACTTTAGCATTTGTTTTAATAATAACATATTACAAACATATAAAATGTACAATTGAATGTGTTAAAAAAAGTATTTTAGACCAGCTTTTTGATATCCCCCTAGAAGGAGGGCGCGCTTCACCATTTAGGAAGGCCTGGTCTATAGATATATGGGTCGCTGATAATGCCGCTAGCCAGCCAAGAGGGTGAGAACAACAACGGATTCGGGGCACTTACTTTTTGGAGAAATCCTTGAATGCTAATCTAAGCTTGTTCGTCAGTCTGGTGGGCGGCTGCGTGCCCTCGGCTACGGGCGCGAGGAACACCTGTTGCAAATAAAAAAAAAAATTAGGTAATTCGCTAAAATTATCATTAACTTTTCTGCAATTATTTTAAACTTTAATTACTATGTAGTAATTACAATTGTAGTAGTTTATCGAATTAATTAAGTGTGGGCGAGTACGTGACGTCACAATCCGCTGTTGTCATACATTGTTCGTGTATTAACAGAAGGTGATGTTAGGAGTCATAAAAAGCGTAGAGCTTGTATGAAAAGGATTATGAATGTTAAAGAGGCGAGTCAGGCGTTCGGTTCTCTGCCTACTCCGCTAGGGAAGTGGCGTGAAGTTTAGTTAGTGATACAAAATTGTTGGACGAGATATTGGTGGTATCATCTAGCCAGTTCCCGTAGTGGCCATGTCTCTAAAACATAAATATCTAATGTTAAAGGGAGAGGGCGGATGGGGCACTCGTCCCGACCGCACCTGCGCCAGCTCGAGCGGCCCCTGGTTGACGGTGGTCCCGATGCAGCCCTGCACCACCATCTGCAGCATCTTGGGGTCCGCTGGCTCCTGACTCGTCGCAGCCGCCAGCTCGTTGATCTGACAAATACACAAATTAACTTATTATTAGTACCTATTATATATTTTGTGATGATTCTTTTTAACCGACTTCAAAAAAAAGGAGGAGGTTCTCAATTCTTATATCAAATTTCATACCTTACTATATATCCTAGTGATCGCCCACTGATCGAAATTCGACCATAATTAGTTATTTTTTTTTTAAGTATACATATTTCTCATGCAATATTTATTGTAATATTTAGCTTTCTGTACTTCTTCTCCATATAAACTTTAACTGTGCCAAAACTCCTCAGTCCGTGTAATAGGAATCTTGACACATGTTACCAATTCATGTAAAGTTATGTTTTATACATTGGAGACAGTATTTAAAAACCTATAATAACATTTTAAGAATATATTTATTCGTCATAAATAAAAAAAAAATACGTTATTTAATATCCATTATCACGTGACTGCGAACGCCATCAAAGCGCGATGACGTCACTGACCGCCAAACAAGCTGACATATTCGTAAGAACTCACTCAAGATCAGGTTCACTTTGACAGCGCGCGAGATTTTTTTATCGGTCAGTAACGTAATTATAGTCACGTGACAGTTTGGAGCATTTTGGCGGGAATTCTAATAAATAATTTTAATTACGTATTTTTTTAATTAAAATGTTACGTATTTTTTCATGAAATTATTATTTTCGTATTTAAATAGGGTCTACCTATAAAACAAAATCAATTCCAAAATTTAGTCAACATCATTCTCATAAAAGAGTACGAAGTTTTTTCTTCAATAATTAATATATAGATTAGCGAACACGTATGGTACTCAAGGAAATCTGCAGGCGGGTAAAAAGAAACACGGGTTGACAATTACCTTTTTCTGTATATCTTCAATCGCGACTTCAATAGGCGAAAGTATAATTTGTGTTCGTTGCACCACCTGGGAATGCATGAATTTTCATGAGTAAATTAAATGAAGCAACTATAACACACAGTACATAAAATGACTGTTAATTTGTTTTGTAAAAAGTAAATTATGTGTCCGTTATAAAATGTAATCCGTGTGCGTGGGCGCACCTGTATGCGCGTCTTGACGTAGGGGAAGTGGTGCGCGGCGGTGAGCACGGTCTTGCGCTTGCACTGGTCCGCCAGCTCGCCGTGCGCGCGCCCGCCCGCCGTGAACGGCGTCGCGTACATGAAGCGCTCTGGACAATCACATGCATACACTTATAGATCAATTATTGTATTGTTATGACAAACACTGGCGATACTTTAGTCGTATTTAAACTAAATCACATATTGTACTATGTTTTTAGAGTATCAATTTGGATCACAGTTGGTTTAACAGGCTACTGTATGACTGGCTCGATGGCGCATTCGGTAGTGACCCTGCCCTATGCGCCAAGAGTTGTGGGTATGATCCCCACCCAGGACAAACATTCGTGTGATGAATACTTGTGTTTATTCTGCGTCTGGGTGTTATATTTAAGTATATATTTGTAATACTACTGTTGATTCTGATATCCGTAACACAAGTGCTTCAGTTACTTTCCTCGGAGTCAGATCAATGTATGTGATGTCGTCGGATATTTATTTATTTATATATTTACTGTACTCACCATTTGAAGTTTAATGAATAAGATAGTTTTAATTGAATATTTAAAAATCGTACAAAATGCTTAAAATCATGTCTAAAGCAACTTGTTAAATCATCTGCTCCCTTAAGTTTCTGAATCAATAATGTAATACGTGTGCGATACTGACTGATGTTGAAGTTGCGCTCGTAGTGCGTGACGCGCTTGCGCAGCTCGTGCGGCTCGAAGTAGGGCTCCACGTACGTGATCTGGATGTACGCCTTGTCGGGGTCCAGCGCGCTCACGTCCACGATGTTCGAGTCCTTGATGATCACCACGTTCTCGGGACCGAACCGCGCGCCGTAGAAGTTCTATAGCGTTATTAACGTGTGAGGCCGGATTATGCGTACTGGCATAGTTCATTAAATATTACATAGTTGACTATTTCACATAAATAAAAATTATAAATAAATCCTCCAGACGGACACCAATTCCCTGGTTCAAAATTCAAATTCAAATTCAAAATCTCTTTATTTATATAGGCTTCAAAAAAGCACTTATAAATAGTCAATTTAAACAGAAAAAAGGATTACCACCGGTTCGGAAGGTAGAATCTATCGAGAAGAAACCGGCAAGAAACTCGATAGTTCCAAACTATGCTTGTAAGCTTGTACTATGGATACTTGGTGAACGGATAGATAGACATACTTAAATACGTTTATACACATCCATTATTCGAGTAAATTGTCCATGATCAAATCCTGAAAGTGTTAGTGTGTCAGTAAGCGTGTTCCCCTTGTAGATGAACTCCTCGCCGCTGAGGTCGCCTCGTCCAGCTGGCTGCTGTCCTCGCCCGGCGACCCGCGCCTACCTCGAGCCGGCTGAAGATCTCCGGCAGCTTGGTGAGCGCGTGCTCCTTATAGATGAACTCCTCGCCGCTGAGGTCGCCGAAGCGCGCGCCGTAGAACGACACGCGGAAGTACGTGCCGAACACGCGCTTGCCGTGCAGCTGCTCGATGCGGCTGAACGCCTCGTTCAGCTTGCTGCAACGACATGCATACACTACTTGATAAACTAGGTAACTGATAAAATGGTCAGATGTCGATTAATTGTTAATTTGACTAATAAATTAAGCTACCTATTAATCAAGCTCTCAAATGCGCTTTTAACTAACCTCTCAAATTGTACCGCCAAGCCAACTATCCTATAGATTAATTTGCAAAGTACTCTGTTGAGTACGGTACCATAATTATACTCTATTGATTTCGCTGCTAAATATCTCATTGACTACGCTGCCAAATAGCTCATTGTCTACGCTGCCAAATATCTGATGGACTACGCTGCCAAATACCTGATTGACTACGCTATTAAATACCTTATTGACTAAGCTGTCAAATGCTATAGTGTCTATTGACTACCCTGTGAAATGCCGTATGGACTAGTCTGCCAAATACTCTTTCAAGTAGACTGTTAAATGTCCTATTGACAAAGATGTGAAATACCCTATCGTCCAGATCGTCAAATACCCCATCGACCAAACTATCGAATACCTGTGTATGTTGGCGAGCTTCTTGTAGTCGCGCGCCTCCTCGGCGATGGGGATGAGCACCTTGTACACCTCGTTGACGGTCTCGTACATGCCGGCCGTCATTAGCTCGCCCGCCGCGTGCTCCAGGAGCGCCTGCGCACCAACCGCGGTTACGATTGACGGGTAGATTTACTTTGATAAATAGTGCAGACGTTAAGAGTTGATTTAAAAATCGTACCTTAAATGCAATTTTTTTTATCAGTTTTCCAAAGTAAAGATTTGAAAGATTAGAAGTTAAATGTGTCAATGCAATAAACACACGATTACGGCGGGGTCTCAAGCTTATTGAAAGTAAAGGGTTTGAAAGTCACACACGGTGATGGTCCGCGTTACATTAATCTATGACCCCGAAAATATGGTTTTAAAACTGTATTTTATATCTAGCACGTTAGGCAATAGCTTATAATCATACGTTGGTATACCTGCAGCTCGAGATGCGTGAGATGGTGATGCAGCGCGTCGGCGCAGCTCTCGTCCAGCGCGTTGTGCGTGACGGCGTGCAGCAGCGCCGCGCCGCGCCCGCCCGCGCACAGCTGCTCCGCCACCAGCGCCGCGCCGTGCACCAGGCACATGCCCGCCTCCGCGTGGTTCGACCGCTGCGGCACAACGGACGCGCGTACGCGTGTACTGTATCTATAGTGGGTGACGCCGTGCACCAGGCACATGCCCGCCTCCGCGTGGTTCGACCGCTGCGGCACAACGGACGCGCGTACGCGTGTACTGTATCTATAGTGGGTGACGCCGTGCACCAGGCACATGCCCGCCTCCGCGTGGTTCGACCGCTGCGGCACAACGGACGCGCGGACGCGTGTACTGTATCTATAGTGGGTGACGCCGTGCACCAGGCACATGCCCGCCTCCGCGTGGTTCGACCGCTGCGGCACAACGGACGCGCGGACGCGTGTACTGTATCTATAGTGGGTGACGCCGTGCACCAGGCACATGCCCGCCTCCGCGTGGTTCGACCGCTGCGGCACAACGGACGCGCGGACGCGTGTACTGTATCTATAGTGGGTGACGCCGTGCACGAGGCACATGCCCGCCTCCGCGTGGTTCGACCGCTGCGGCACAACGGACGCGCGGACGCGTGTACTGTATCTATAGTGGGTGACGCCGTGCACCAGGCACATGCCCGCCTCCGCGTGGTTCGACCGCTGCGGCACAACGGACGCGCGTACGCGTGTACTGTATCTATAGTGGGTGACGCCGTGCACCAGGCACATGCCCGCCTCCGCGTGGTTCGACCGCTGCGGCACAACGGACGCGCGGACGCGTGTACTGTATCTATAGTGGGTGACGCCGTGCACCAGGCACATGCCCGCCTCCGCGTGGTTCGACCGCTGCGGCACAACGGACGCGCGTACGCGTGTACTGTATCTATAGTGGGTGACGCCGTGCACCAGGCACATGCCCGCCTCCGCGCGGTTCGACCGCTGCGGCACAACGGATGCGTGTACTTGTGTACTGTATCTATAGTGGGTGACGCCGTGCACTGCATCCACGGTATACACATAAAAAAATCAACAGCATAGCTTGAAGACACATATCTCTACTATGACGGACACGGCCTGAGAATCGCGTGCGCCGGATTCACCTCATTCTTACTTAGACATAAATCGGTACAAAGTAGTTAAATCAGACTATTATCGCCTTTTTGTTCTGTATGGTGATTCAATTAGAAAAAGTAAAAATTATTTCATCGGAAAATAATAGTTTACAAAATACTGCACAGGCGTTAATATTCTGTGGGTACCTATGCGACCTATGCGGCCAACGGCAAAGAATAAATAAATCAATTAGATGTTTGAGTTCAAGGAGCAGTGAGCTCTTTTTAGCACTTTTACCCAAAATTCCATCTTGAATTATGACCTAGGTTAGATTGTAAGAAATATAGTGAAAAGTCGCTAGCTCATTGCCATACTACACACATACTACTAGGCAAGGAACCCAGGTGGTACATTTTTAAGTCTCAGACCAACATAGGACATGACAGAAATTTAACAGTAATTCAGCCTTTATCTCCAGGCATCCGCAGAAAACTAGCGTCGCGGTGGGCACAACGTCGTGACATAATTATGCTGAGTGGAGACCTTTTAGGTACCCGTACAACATATCGCACTCTTCCTTTTAATTACTCTGTAATCTATAATGTAAAAATAAATCGCTGAATGTGTTGCTAAGCGCAAATCTCGAGAACAGCTGAACCGATTTCGCTAATTCTTTTTTAGTTGTGTTTGTTATTATTGAAATGGTTCTTATGAAAGAAAAAAATATAAAAGTTGCACGAAAAATCAATATGGGTATTGAAAATCCGCGAACGGGGCGTTACGCAGTGCGCCGGGTCAGCTAGTTTTAAATATTTATTATGTGTGTATGAGTGGTACATAATCAATATTTTTCTTTCTTTCTTTCAATAGTGTAAGAGCTACTATAGTTACCTCCATATGCTTCTGCGCCATATTGTTGAGCCAAGTGAGCCGCAGATCGGGGCTGTGCTGGTATCCACGCGCGATGCGGTGCATCAGGTCCAGCAGCATCTCCGGGTCCTCCTGGAACTCCTTCATCTTCACCGTGTCCGACAGGATCATGTGCAGGTTGAACACCAGGTCCTTCACCTGTAGAAAATTGTTGGATGTCATACAATTGTACATTTTAAAGAGTTATTACGGAAAACGTTTATATTTCAAGCATATAACGTCACGAGGAATGACAACAGAGGAAATATTGACGCTTCAACAAAGTATACAAGTGCAGAATAATATTTGCAGGCGATTGCGACAGAAGTAGAGTAATGTGTTAGAAACAAAATAATTTATTTTGGAGCCGTACTTTCAAATTTCGATACGAAACCACTGATTTTAAAATTTGACCAAAAGATCTGTATTAATTTACTGGTGATAGCTATGGTGTTGCTAATTTCCAAAAACTATGGTGACCATTTACTTGCCACCATTAGAAGTATAAAAACAATCATAACTCGTAGGGGTTATAACGGTCACTTAGGTTAACGATTCGATGCTATACTGAATGCTCTCGATTGGAAGTTAGAAGTAACGGGTCCTGATTGTTTTAGTTACGAATACATACGAGTACACAAAATCTCGTTACATTTACAGCTCAAATCACAAAGACATACAATAGGGACAAAGAGAGACAGACAGACAGACGACAGGGGGCATGGGGGAGGGTTCACCGCCATGTGGGCGCCGCCGCGTGAGGTGGGGGACAGCACGCTGTCCCCGGCACGCTCCCACTCCTCGCGATTTTCATTCTGGTTCATGTAGAAAAGTTTAGTTTAAAATAATTCTAACCAATTTTAACCTGATGCTTAATAAAACTTGCTAAAACTTTGGTTCAATTCATAAATTGAAAAAATAATAAAACTAATCAACACACATATATACTCATCACGCCCATAATGCCTGAAGGGGTAGGCAGAGTCAACATGGAAAAATAATTAAATTCCTAACTAATATTTACAATTTACATCTAATATTTACAATCTAACAAATTTCTTTGACTTGATAAAAGCATCTGATAGAGTGGTCCGAAACAAATATGTTCTAATTCTTTGAGATACAGCCTTTAAAAACACACCACTGACCCTTACCTGTGACTAGGAATGTAAATTCTTAACTTGTGTAAAAATCTAAATGATATTAATCCCTGAGTCCGTAACTACGTATGGCGTACCACAAGGTAGCATATTTAGTTTCATATTATTTTTATGTTTTATTAACAACCCAAAATATATAAATTAATTGATACAATGTTCCAAATATATTGTCTGCTAACAAAATAAAAAACAATATAATTAAGAACTTATGAACAATAACTTGTCTACATTATCTTACCTCAGCTAAATTACATATGTATGTATAGCAGCAAGTATATTTTGTTACCAATTCAAATAATAAATATTTTTATAAAGTTCGATGCAATAATTTCATCGGCTTTACCTGCTCAGGGAAGGTGGTATCGTGCAAGTCCTGATCCTTCTCTGCATACACCAGCACCGTCTTCAGGGCCCGCCTCAGAGCCTCCTCGCTGAAAGTGGCTGACGTGCCCACCAGCGACGACAGCGACATCGTCACCTGCATCTTCACGCGGCTAAAGTTCTGCGTGAAACATACATTGTATGGTATTAATTGTGACTTGCCGATTGAAATGATTGGTTTTTAAAGGGTAAAATGCGTGTATGTACGTGTGTGTGAGTGTGTGTGTATATATGTGCAAATGTAAGTGCTCGTTTGAGTATATGTTTGTGCGTGTTAGGACATTTAATTTATCGAATTAATTCAGCAGCACGCGGCAGATGGGCGCGTGTAACGTGTACTCACGTTGCCCAGCTGGTAGTGCTGGCGCATGAGCGCGTAGAGCGTGGCGCTGGCGTGCGCGCGCGTGTGCGGCGACAGCGCGGCGCAGTGCCGCAGCAGCACGCGGCAGATGCCCGACTCTTCGCCGCAGCACGACCAGCCCAGCTAATAAACATAAATAACAAAAGAAAATCAGTCTTCTACAAAATTAGCCCTGGACAAAAATCGAAAAGTTTTCACAGCTACCCCTAGCGTAGCAAAATTTACTGACTACAATCTTTCCAGCACTGCGGGATTCAGAAAATATAAATTCACTTATGCCACTGAATTTAAACAACAGCAGAATTAGTTCAATTAAAGTCAAATACTGTTCACTTACTCGTCATGCACTTAAATTTTTAACCTTAATCAACTATTAACAAATAAAAATGACCTAGCTATATTAATCGTAAGCATCACCTTGACGATGAGCGTCCGCAGCGAGGCGAACATGTGCTGCAGCACGGTGGTGCTCTGGTTGCGCTGCAGCGCACGTAGCAGCACCTGCAGCGCCGCGCTGCACACGCTCTGCGCGTGCTCCAGCGGCTGGCACGACTGAAATGTACACGTTCATTATTATGATTGTACCTATAAACAGCACGCGCGAGTAAAGATCAATCAAGTGTTTTCTTCCGATGAGCTTTTCCGGGTGCAGCCCGCCGCCGCGCACCCACTCCTTGCGCCAGCGCAGCGCGTGCACACCCGCCCCGTACCTGCACGATGGTCTCGAGCGCGTGCAGCAGCGTGAGCGCGACCTCGGCGGCGAGCGCGGCGGACAGCTCGGGCTGCGGGTGCGCGGGCGACGCGGGCGCGAGCAGCCCGCCGCCGCGCACCCACTCCTTGCGCCAGCGCAGCGCGTGCACACCCGCCCCGTACCTGCACGATGGTCTCGAGCGCGTGCAGCAGCGTGAGCGCGACCTCGGCGGCGAGCGCGGCGGACAGCTCGGGCTGCGGGTGCGCGGGCGACGCGGGCGCGAGCAGCCCGCCGCCGCGCACCCACTCCTTGCGCCAGCGCAGCGCGTGCACACCCGCCCCGTACCTGCACGATGGTCTCGAGCGCGTGCAGCAGCGTGAGCGCGACCTCGGCGGCGAGCGCGGCGGACAGCTCGGGCTGCGGGTGCGCGGGCGACGCGGGCGCGAGCAGCCCGCCGCCGCGCACCCACTCCTTGCGCCAGCGCAGCGCGTGCACACCCGCCCCGTACCTGCACGATGGTCTCGAGCGCGTGCAGCAGCGTGAGCGCGACCTCGGCGGCGAGCGCGGCGGACAGCTCGGGCTGCGGGTGCGCGGGCGACGCGGGCGCGAGCAGCCCGCCGCCGCGCACCCACTCCTTGCGCCAGCGCAGCGCGTGCACACCCGCCCCGTACCTGCACGATGGTCTCGAGCGCGTGCAGCAGCGTGAGCGCGACCTCGGCGGCGAGCGCGGCGGACAGCTCGGGCTGCGGGTGCGCGGGCGACGCGGGCGCGAGCAGCCCGCCGCCGCGCACCCACTCCTTGCGCCAGCGCAGCGCGTGCACACCCGCCCCGTACCTGCACGATGGTCTCGAGCGCGTGCAGCAGCGTGAGCGCGACCTCGGCGGCGAGCGCGGCGGACAGCTCGGGCTGCGGGTGCGCGGGCGACGCGGGCGCGAGCAGCCCGCCGCCGCGCACCCACTCCTTGCGCCAGCGCAGCGCGTGCACACCCGCCCCGTACCTGCACGATGGTCTCGAGCGCGTGCAGCAGCGTGAGCGCGACCTCGGCGGCGAGCGCGGCGGACAGCTCGGGCTGCGGGTGCGCGGGCGACGCGGGCGCGAGCAGCCCGCCGCCGCGCACCCACTCCTTGCGCCAGCGCAGCGCGTGCACACCCGCCCCGTACCTGCACGATGGTCTCGAGCGCGTGCAGCAGCGTGAGCGCGACCTCGGCGGCGAGCGCGGCGGACAGCTCGGGCTGCGGGTGCGCGGGCGACGCGGGCGCGAGCAGCCCGCCGCCGCGCACCCACTCCTTGCGCCAGCGCAGCGCGTGCACACCCGCCCCGTACCTGCACGATGGTCTCGAGCGCGTGCAGCAGCGTGAGCGCGACCTCGGCGGCGAGCGCGGCGGACAGCTCGGGCTGCGGGTGCGCGGGCGACGCGGGCGCGAGCAGCCCGCCGCCGCGCACCCACTCCTTGCGCCAGCGCAGCGCGTGCACACCCGCCCCGTACCTGCACGATGGTCTCGAGCGCGTGCAGCAGCGTGAGCGCGACCTCGGCGGCGAGCGCGGCGGACAGCTCGGGCTGCGGGTGCGCGGGCGACGCGGGCGCGAGCAGCCCGCCGCCGCGCACCCACTCCTTGCGCCAGCGCAGCGCGTGCACACCCGCCCCGTACCTGCACGATGGTCTCGAGCGCGTGCAGCAGCGTGAGCGCGACCTCGGCGGCGAGCGCGGCGGACAGCTCGGGCTGCGGGGTGCGCGGGCGACGCGGGCGCGAGCAGCCCGCCGCCGCGCACCCACTCCTTGCGCCAGCGCAGCGCGTGCACACCCGCCCCGTACCTGCACGATGGTCTCGAGCGCGTGCAGCAGCGTGAGCGCGACCTCGGCGGCGAGCGCGGCGGACAGCTCGGGCTGCGGGTGCGCGGGCGACGCGGGCGCGAGCAGCCCGCCGCCGCGCACCCACTCCTTGCGCCAGCGCAGCGCGTGCACACCCGCCCCGTACCTGCACGATGGTCTCGAGCGCGTGCAGCAGCGTGAGCGCGACCTCGGCGGCGAGCGCGGCGGACAGCTCGGGCTGCGGGTGCGCGGGCGACGCGGGCGCGAGCAGCCCGCCGCCGCGCACCCACTCCTTGCGCCAGCGCAGCGCGTGCACACCCGCCCCGTACCTGCACGATGGTCTCGAGCGCGTGCAGCAGCGTGAGCGCGACCTCGGCGGCGAGCGCGGCGGACAGCTCGGGCTGCGGGTGCGCGGGCGACGCGGGCGCGAGCAGCCCGCCGCCGCGCACCCACTCCTTGCGCCAGCGCAGCGCGTGCACACCCGCCCCGTACCTGCACGATGGTCTCGAGCGCGTGCAGCAGCGTGAGCGCGACCTCGGCGGCGAGCGCGGCGGACAGCTCGGGCTGCGGGTGCGCGGGCGACGCGGGCGCGAGCAGCCCGCCGCCGCGCACCCACTCCTTGCGCCAGCGCAGCGCGTGCACACCCGCCCCGTACCTGCACGATGGTCTCGAGCGCGTGCAGCAGCGTGAGCGCGACCTCGGCGGCGAGCGCGGCGGACAGCTCGGGCTGCGGGTGCGCGGGCGACGCGGGCGCGAGCAGCCCGCCGCCGCGCACCCACTCCTTGCGCCAGCGCAGCGCGTGCACACCCGCCCCGTACCTGCACGATGGTCTCGAGCGCGTGCAGCAGCGTGAGCGCGACCTCGGCGGCGAGCGCGGCGGACAGCTCGGGCTGCGGGTGCGCGGGCGACGCGGGCGCGAGCAGCCCGCCGCCGCGCACCCACTCCTTGCGCCAGCGCTCGCGCTTGCACCCGCCCACGCCCACCGACGAGTTGCCTGCACACATACAACCAAATATTACGTATACACCATACAC